>JAAAKG020040317.1:0-19046 GCA_010014905.2 Druon quercuslanigerum
CTGATGGTCAGCAGTTTTGACTTGTTAAGTGTGTGATAACGGATCCGGAGTTCGCGCGCGAACTTTCGAACCTTGGCAGTAAAATGCCTGCCAGATGTTATATAGTCGATCACACACTGAATTCTGGACGCGTACTGTCTAGCCCAGCCTATGTTTATGGCGAGCTGATGCATTCGTCTTTTGGTCTTACGATCAACCGTTAGTTTTGTTTTACGGTTTGCATCAGCCAAAGCTCTTGCTGCATTATACACACAACAATTGATAGTCCAGAGGTCGGATTTTTCTGAAAATTGTCCACGAAGCTCTTCATCCATTTCCAACAGATCGTTTGGCTTGGGAGTAACCTGGGTGTTTAATGTTTTTCCGGGTCATAAAGCACCGCTCGTCCTCTATCGGATACCTGCCCATGGTTGGTCTTGTCACCTATCTTTCTCCGCTGCCGGCTTGTTCTGGCTCTGGTAGAGTAGATGCTCCCCTTGCATAGCCCCTTTTTTGGAGTCCTTCGGCCTGGTTTCGCAGACGTTGACGCGAAAAGTGCGATAGCTCTGGGTGTTTCTCGAACCACAGAGCATGCATTCGTGTCATGTAATTCTCTCGTTCATATATATATGCACTACTGTCGGAAATTATGAGATCGATTGACGCAAGCACTATTAAAAATCACTGCTGGCTTTAAGCCCCGATAACTCAGCGAAAAAAAATGATAGGGCATTTAAAAAAACCGTTAGAAAGCCTATGAAAGTACACGTCTAGCAATGTTAAAGAGATTATTTTTTGATCTGCTGAAGAGAATACAACACGTGATAAGTTTTTAAACAAAATTCTAGATTTTTTAACATTTTGTACCTCAACTTCATGATCTTTAATTTAAGGCAAAAAAACTTTAAAAATCTTTATCGGTTCCCGAGATACGTTTAAAAATGTGTAATCGTATCTGAGTTGAGTTTTAGTCGACGATCACGGTTTTCGGCCACGCACAGGGGTGGTGCTTGATTGGGGCTCTCTTATACTTTTCATTCTGCTCATCAGTAATTTTTATTTAAAATTATTGTAAATGTTTTAAATTATTCATGGTTTTTCAAAATTATTTTAAATTATTTGAATTCAGAATTATCCCCATATTAAAGAATAAAAAATAATGTTTTTTTATTTCCTAAAATTTTTATCAACTAGAATATTAATAAAAATGTAGATATATTTTTACAGGAGTAAAATATTTTTCAAACGAGTTAAGCAGCTAAATTCTAAATAACTTATTTATATGAAAAACACTCAAAAATATTAAAAGTTAATAATGGAATTTCCCAAATAAAGTAAATAGAAAACAGTGCGTAGGTGCAATGGAAGTTATATTTTCAATTTTTAATAAGTAGTTTAATATTTTCCTTTACACAAACATTTTTCTTACACAAACAACACGCTCATTATTTAATTTTTTGATGATTAAAATTACAATCAAGCACCACCTCTGTGCGTGGCCTATTCGGTCCTGCCTCAACGAAGGAAGCGAGCAACAGACTGGCCGAGAACCGTGATCGTCAACTAAAACTCAGCTCAGATACGATTGAACATTTTTAATCGTATCTCGGGAACCGTTTAAATTTTTTTAAGTTTCTTTGGCTTAAATTAAAGATAAAATTTCATGCTCTATGACGTATAATTTTAAGATTTTTGCAACTATTTTCCTAGGTAATGCTAAAAGTTGAAGTCGAGTTACAAAATTGTAGAAAATCTAGAATTTTTTTAAAAACTTATCAAGTGTTGTATTTTCTTCAGCAGATCAAAAAATAATCTCTTTGATTACTATACGTGGAATTTCATAGGCTTTCCAACTGTTTTTTTTTAAAATGCCCTATCATTTTTTTCGCTGAGTTATCCAGGTTTAAAGCCAGCAGTGATTTTTAATAGTACTTACGTCAAACGATCTCATAATTTCCGACGTTAGTGTATATATATATATATATATATATAATGTATATAATGTATATAATGTATTGTTATAATATTTTAGGATCTGCAGTGGATACTGAAGAAGGGAGTGCACCGGTCCTGGGTTTGAAAAGAACGCAAATATTTGTCATAATACATCAAAATTTAAATAAGAATGCTGTTGTTATCTATGGAGACAGAAAAAATCATGTCTGATAAATCCAGTATTCGAAGATTGGCTTATGAATTGCCGAAATAGTTTCTATATTTAGGAAGATTGGAAAAGAGATTCTTTGATACTTTCCCTGAATGGCTCGACGTCTTCTTGCCCTTTGAAGAAACTAAAGATAAACAGGATTTAATTGCAGCAATAGGATCGCCTACAAGTAGACCCACTTCAGAATTTACAACAGCGACGAAACAAAGGCAGGCTAAGGACTTAAGAAAGTAGAATGCAGCAAAAGTCGTTAAAGATATCGCTTTAGGAACTCCTTCGAAAGGTAGAAAATATAGGGCATCATTCAGTTCTATTTCTGAGAGTACTTTCTCTCCTGATTCAGCTGTTATACTAATTTTAGAGCAAAAGTTATCAAAATCACAGTATCAGGGTTTCCGAAATATTAGTAAGGAAAACAGTTGTAAGTCGTATCCGCCGTATAAATCTATATATGAAGCTAAACGCAAATCCTACCCTTCGAAATCAGATATTATAACTGAAATTGAAGCAGAAGTTAATGTACAGGCTCTTCTTGATCATACCACTCATCGTATTCTGTCCACTCAAATGGAGGTCATAAAGACTTATCCCGCGGAAAAACTTAAAAATTTAACTTTGATTTGCAAATGGGGTTGTGCCGTCACCTCAGGTCAGTTTAGATATAAGCAGAAATTCAGTGATGATTATGTGGGTAAATTTGATGATGCCAATATTTTTTTTACATCTGTTGCACCATTACAGCTTGTATCAGTTGATACAATAACTTATGTAAACACTGTCCGACGTTTTTTGGAAAATGCAAATATTTCTGCAACTATGACAGGATTTGATAATGAGATTCAGCATTATCTTACAAGTGATTTCGAGTGGCCATGATATTAATTTAATCAGATTTCAAGATTATGCTTTGCAGACAGCTCGTGACTTTGTGCAGCTATATCCATGATGTTACATGCCATCATCTGTACATGAACTTCTTATTCATGGGGCACAAATAGTAAGTACGTCATTGTTACCAATAGGACAAATGTCAGAAGATGCTCAAGAATCCTGTAATAAATATATCGAAAGATTCATAGAAGATTTTACCCGAAAGTGTTCACGTTTAAAAAGTATGGAAGACCTTCTTCTACGCTTACTACTCACATCTGACCCACTCATTTCTAGCCTGCAAAAATTACCCTGTAATAAATTCAATTCGTTGCTACAAGAAGCAGCTGCAATGTTAATTGCGCCTGACATCGAAATGTCGGAGATTTCCTCTTATGACGCCAGCGAGTGTTCAGACGTTGAATCTGAATCTTCTTCTGACGAAAATTGAAGAATGTCATTTTTATATATCTCTTACTTCTAAGTGTTTTAATAAATATATTTTAATAATTTAGATTTTGAATTTGTATTCAGTGACCTCAAAACTCCCCTCATATCTATTAATATTAAAATTAAATATGAATAGGTAACCCGTACACCTTATTGGATCCGACATTTGGTTTTTTTGAATTCTTGTCATCGAAAACAGCCTTATACCAATTAAAGAAAACATACTTAGCATAGGCGTCTACCATATTGAATCAGCCATTTCATTTTGTTAAATTTTCGACATTGATTCGTAATCAGCAACCTCGGGAACCCCCTTATCCCAATTTTGAAAAAATTCCAGATATATTTAGCATTCATTCAGTGACATCTTTGCAGCTTTTTTGAAAAATGTCGTATTTAATTGACCCAATTATTCAATTTTAGTCAGAAGATTTTGGTAGTGGCATTCGGGTCGTAAGGATATATGTAATTAAAAGTCGTGCATTGTATACAAATTAAAACTACATTGGCAAACATCAATAAGATTAAAATAAAAGAAATCATGCAAGAACTTAGCAATTTATATCGTGCAGCTCCACCCCCCCCACCCCCCCTCTCCAACCGTTTCCCCTCTGTGTGTTTTTCCCGTTTCTTTGCAGAAGGTGAGGTGCATGCGGATGATGTAAAACACTCCGTAATCCCACAACCACAATATTCACAAACTTCACAAGCAAGTTCAACAGAAACACACACTTTTGTAGTTTGAAAGGAAATTAATCATTCCAAAAATCCAAAAACATCCGCTCTGTTCAAAATGACGTTTTCTTCGTAATTCGTAATCAGTGACCGCAAAAACCCCCTAGTAAGAAGATTTGGCCCATTTTATGAACATTTTATATTTTTGGCTGGCTTTTTTGATTTGGTCCCACTGTGCGATTTTCGTGAACATTTTAGGTTAGTCCTGAAGAAGTGAGCTGCAATGTTCACGAAATGTCGGCGAAATTCGTAGTTTTCTGTACACTATTGGAACCCGAAATATCTTTTTTTAACATAATGAATTAAAAAAGCATTAAATATATTATGAAATTTTTTTTGAAATTTCACTTTAAGATTCTTGAGCAGAAATTTCGATTGGTTCATGATTTATTTCCTACGTGACTCCAAAATTTGCCTCTGGCATGCATGGACATCTGTTAAAGCGATTTTTCTGGTACATAAGTTTTTTTTACTCTATCTTGCAATAATATGACCTAATTTTTCCGTGGAACTTGTTATGAGGTACTAAAATAAAAAGCTGGACTAAGTTGCACAATAAAACAACCAGTAATTTTAATACTATAATCCGCGGAAAAGAAAGTGGCCTGTCTGTGAAGAATTACCCATATACTGCCTAAGTGCTCAGAATGTATTAAAAACTTATTCCCAAACATACTTATAGTGAGAATTTTTTTTACAAAGATATTAAAGAAAATAAAGTTTAGCCCCGTGCAGTTAATCCCCTTGGCTAAACTATAGTGTTCCTTTTTTGTATTGAGTTTACATCAGAAGTTGAAGAGCTCTATAAAAACTTGTTGCATGAACGGCGGTACGGAGTCAAATCGACTGTTCGCCCGATTTGTTGTGATGCCATTGCTCTAAATGCATGGCATGCTTACGTAAGGAAAATAAATGAATATTTATCAAGAATGTTTTTTCACATTTGAAAGATTTAGTATGATATACTCGTTTTATTAAGATTAAATGCTGGGTGAAAAATTTAGAAAAGATGTAAGTGATTGTGTGATTGTCCAATGGAAAGGCGATTCAGTTAATGATATTGATATATTGATTTCGCCCATTACTCAGAAGCTCTGATTCTAGAAGGCAATTAGCAAATAAATATTTTGCATCTTCAGTGACGGACCATATAGAGGTAGAATCATGGAAGAACTAATTCGTTTCGTAGCAGGGATCTACGTCAATGCTGCCGAAATATAAACGAAAGTGCCAGAGGGTAGGAGACCAAGAATAAAATGGACAAGGGGGTGAGGATAAACTATTGTTTTATTCTGGATTTCGAAATATGTTATACTTGACTACCAGTTTGGCTGGCTGCGCGGAACTCATGGTGCAAGTTAGCGGGGTATATAGTATTGTTCAGCGGATGCCACGTAAAAGTTAATGAATGAGGTACTTCTCGTCGATGGCGCTGGGCGCGAGCTGAAGAGTGAGGGAGTAATAGCGTTCTTTGGGTTTTAGGAAACGCTACTAGATGCAGCGATTGGGATGAGTGGTCCAGTTCTGTTGATGGCCATGGTCTCGTATTCGGTAGAATCAATGGTTCATTGCTCGGGCAAGGTTTGGAACGAATAAGCCAGGGCCATGTGGCTTGCGCCAACCATCGCCCTCTCTTGTCAATTGAAATTGGAAGAAGTTTTCGTGCGTTACCACGTCACCTACTCATTTATTTTATGAAAGAAAAGTATAGTAAAGTAGAGAAGAAGACTGGGAAGAGGATAGAAGGGTCGAAAATGAAAGTTGATGGTTGACTTATTTCATGAGAAAGTCTTTTGGCATCGCATATTTGCGAAGAGGATCAAAATTTCATTTCCCTAGAGAGGAAATATGGTCAAAAGGTGATAATGATATAGATTTTTAAATTAAGAGGGGGGTTCTTTAATATACTGTGAGATGTATGAAAATTAAAATTCTCTATGAAGGACAGAGCTATTAGTGTATCTAGGGGTTTTTGTGATACCTGTGAGGAATTTATTTGGTATGATCTGAATGTTAATAACAGGTTTTAATCGCGAGATAACCCCGAGAGCTTCCCCTTTAGTTTCCTGGATATGTTAAAAGCCCAGTTAAAGGCCTGTTTAGTTTACCCCTGAGGTATTTCACGGAGGTTTTTCATTCTATTGGTTCATAGAAGGTTTTATGTGAATCTATTTCATCTAGCCTTCTGACTGAGAAAAGAATTGAGTTCAGACTTTGCTATGTTTATTTTTATTCTCCAGAATTTAGCGCAAGTCTCGATGACTTCAAGAGCTTTGTTAAGTAAATTTAAAAATTTTTAAACTGACTAGGATGAAGGATATAATGCGGTTTCATCTGCATAAAATCCTCTTGAAAATTCGGGGACCTCAGGGATGTCGTTTACGTAGATAATGAAGAACACTGGACATAGAATGCTGCCCTGTGGAACACCCGCTCGGATGGGTTTCTCTTTTGAAAGTGTTTGACCTATTTTAACTTAGAATTTTCTGTTAGAAAAGTAAGATTTTATAAAAAGGATAAGCCCTCTTGGAAAGTTATAATTTATTAGTTTTCTGAGCAGTCCTAAATTCCAGGAACTATCAAAAGCTTTATCTACATCGAGGGAAACAGCTCCAGTATGTTTCGTCCCATTAAAATTGAAGCTAGTGGCTTTGGTGAGCTTGAGCATCATGTGCTGCGTAGAGCGATCTTTTCTAAAAGCGAATTGTTGCGGTAAGAATGCTGTTTTCCTCGAGGTGATAATTTACGCAAATTAGTATTATTTTTTCAAAAATTTTGCTCATTATATCAAAAAGACTAATGGGCCTGTAGATGGTTGGATGATATGGATCCTTGCCTTTTTTTGGAAAAACTGAAATGTGAGCGATTTTCCAAGATTCAGAAGAAGAGTTAGGTGTGAGATAGGAAAATTTTGGAGGACTAAATTTGTAATGTAATCAGGGCCGTGGGCTTTGTTATTTTTAGTATTTTTAATTTTTGTGGTGAATTCCGTATAGGTTATTTTCTTAAAGTTATCAGTGCTTAGGATTTGAAGAAAATTGGAAAAAAATTATCTCATTCAAAGATATGTTGCGGGATCGATGGCTCGTCATGTTATGTGAAATTTCTTCCACAATTTGCTGGCCAGAAGGTTTGCTGTGTTGGTGCGTGAGAGCGCACAAGTTTGATCGGGATTTTTGAGGGGTGGAATATTTGTTCACGGCTTCGTTAGGCTTTCAACCAATTTTTACATCTGTACTCCTGAACTTTAATTGCTATGGTTTTATGCAGATGATTAATTATGTTCCTTTGAATGCAGCTTTTAGTTTTTCGATGTGACATGTGGATCGTATTTGTAAACGGTAGGCAGAGGGACATAAGCGTGAATGGCATTTTTTATACCAGAGGTGAGACTAGTTATGGCTTCATCCATGTGAGTAGAGTTTGTTAGCGTGGGTTCAAAATTAACTTGAGTTTCTAGAGTGAAATTAAATGTTTGCCAGTTCGCTTTTGCGAAGTTGTAGCGAGGTGTGATCTGGGCTCTTTTGTAAGTAGTCTAAAGGCTCTGGAGAACTGTTCGATGCACAGTGGGCCAGGAGACCCCGTTTCTGCTCTGTTGACAAACACTTAAAATTTAAGTTTTTTCAATTTCATTATGTATTTTTCGTTTAAATATTTAATATGGGAATAGATTTGTTATTCATTTTTAAATAGGAATAATATAATTATCTCGCGCTTCGTGCTAGACAATATGTTTACCTCGAACTACGCACTCGGTCTTTATATATTCCTCACACTTGTGCACATTCTTGAAAAAAAACATTTGTTATCAAACATTTTATTGTAACTTCTGCCTTTTTTCAAAAACTAAATTTGCCTATTTCCAATTTTATTTTTACGATTTAAAAGTTACACATGTGGTATACACAGCAGCCTGACTGTTTTTTTAACTCCTAAATTATATCCCTAACTTCAGTGACCCAGACTTTGTCATTTGAATTTTCTACCACATCATGTTCTACATCGCAGTTGTGGTGCTCCATTACATTATCTACAAATAATTTACAAAAAGAGTCTCTGAAGCGTGTAGGGTCTAGAGTCTAGTTACAACAACTGTCCAACGAAATTTCGATTCCCGGCTCTCCTTTAGGTATGAAAACAAAAACTTATAGATATACTTTTCATTTGAAAACATTTATCTATTTGAAAATCTTTCAAATACTGTGAAATTTTTGAATGAAAAAAAAGTTATTTTTGGATTTTACATTATTTTTTATACCGTCAAAATTAGAATTTTCGATTTTTCAAGAAAATTTCAAGAAAAGGAATTTAAAAAGCAACATGTTTATTCTCTTAACTTTTTTCATATCGTGCGTTGTTGGGCTTAAACTGTTTATTTTCGTGTGTGTTTTTGACATTTTGTAAATGCTATGTCTCTGGTAATTTTTGGTCTTATGAAAAAAGTCATTAGGATAAATTGTTTGAGTTTTTGATTATTAAAATACTCGAAATGCGTTCACTTTTTGAATTTTAATCCAAAAAGGCTGGCTAACGAACTTGACCTTTAGTGTAGGACACTAAAGGAGTGTGCCAAAGGCCATTCTAATAGAATGATTTTGTTACAAGTTTTAGTGCTTACAGGCATACAGACAGACACATTCTGTCTGTATGACACATAATACCTAATACAATCCTAATAATAATACACCTAGTACCTTCTCTGATGAGAATGTAAAAATGGTTTAGTTAAAGTTCTGCAACATTGATGTTACGAGGTAATTAGTAAATTGGTAAAATATATTCTTTCATTCGAGAGTACAGTGGAGTTTCACTACTTATCGACAATTTTAAAATATCCGTGTTTTCATTAGGATGCATACTTTATTGTGGAGATGCCCAATTTTGTAGGTTATAGACAAGCGATTCCCAAACTACTGCCAACGGTCGCGGGCGCGACCGCGGTCGGAGGAAGCCACTCCGGGCCAGGCAGCCGCCGAAGGGGGGTGCCAGCCCGGGCCCGGCCACTCAGGAGCCCCCCGGCTATGATGAACCTTTTATTCTCATGAGATTTAAGGATTTTCCAATAAATAAAATTATAAATACATGGCTCCATTCAATTATAATGATCTGAATCATTTTCCTGATATCATTTGAAGAAAATGCAAAAAAAAAGTTGATGAAAATCAATTATTATTTTCAGTAATTAAGCAAATCTTTAAGTACATGCAAAATTACAAGAACTGTCAACTAGCAATGTAGATGTTAACGGATTAGATACGGAAATTGTCTCTCCAATATAGACTTTGCCACAAGAACAAGGGACTTTATCTACTCCCGGATCACTGTGGGGTGCCTTTTTGTCTTTAGGGTCTTATTTTTGCTGGTGGTTTAAATATATGGTTGAAATGTTGTGTTTGTTCAGAATTCTCCCTATGATACACCTTGGATGTAGGGTAGGATGGTCGTCGTTTTTCTCTCTCTTTCTTTAGTAGGTTGTGTTAACTTGTCTTTTTGTGTGTATTTTCTTATTGCTTTATCAATTTGTTTTTATATTTAGTCCTTCTGTATTAGGATTTTTTTAACATTTGTAATTCCTTGTGTGAGTTATCTTTATCTGTTAAGAAGACAGCTTATGAAAAAAGCTTTATATACAGGAGAGTTGATGACCGATTGTTTTTGAGATGGGTGGTGGTGGGAAGATGCATGTCGGTATCTGTTTGTGTGGATAGGTTTTCTGCAAACTTCAGGTTCTAATTTGTTATCACATCTTTTGTAAACTAAAACGTCCAAGAAAGGCAATTTGCCGTTTTGTTCAATTTCTATAGTGAACTGGATATTAGGATGTAATCGATTGATGAAGTCGAAAAACCTATTTTATTCATCTAGTCCATGTCGCCAGATGACAAAGGTGTCGTTAACGTAACGGAACCAAAATTCCGGTTTAAGATTGGATTAGTTGAAGATTTTAGTTTCTAGATGTTCCATAAGGTTGCTGGCTATTACGGGTGAGATTGGGGATCTCATTGCTGCTCCTGAAGTATGTTCGTAGAATTGGTTATTTAAAGAGAATTAAGTATTATTGAGACAGTGTTATATCAAAGGTATGAGCTCTGAAGGGAAGTTTGTAAAAGATTTAATATTATCAATTGTATCAGAGATTGGTACTTTCGTAACGAGAGATACTATGTCAAAACTCACTATGATAACGTCGGCTTGAATGTGAATCTTTTGTATCTTTTTGATAAAGTCAAATGAGTTTTGGATGTGAATGATAGAGTTCCCGCAGACAAAGGCAACACAACATTAATAATGAATAAAGAAGATTATAACAACAAAACCATAGACCTTCTATCTGGCGATATATAAAAAGACTTAAAAAGGACCGCACTAAAACAATAGTCAGTAAAACAAAAACTCTTCTAAAAAAATATAACTTAACAGCCAAAAAATATATAAATTATTCCCTACTAATACCATCTCTCCAAGACTTTACGTGCTCACAAAAATCCACAAAAATAACATTCCTCTTAGATCGATCGTCAGCGCGATAAACTCACCCACTTACAAAATAGTGTCTTTCTTTACGAAATTACCAATCTCTGATACAATTGATATTATTAAATCGTTTACAAACTTCCCTTCCGAGCTCATACCTTTGATATAACACTGTCTCAATAATACTTACTTCTCTTTAAATAACCAATTCTACGAATAAACTTCAGGAGCAGCAATGGGATCCACAATCTCACCTGTAATAGCCAACATCTTTATGGAACATCTAGAAACCACAATCTTCAATTAATCCAAGCTTAAACCGGAATTTTGGTTCCTTTACGTGGACGACACTTTTGTCATCTGGCGACATGGACTAGATGAACTAAATAAGTTTTTCAACTTTATCAATCGATTACATCCCAATATCCAATTCACCATGGAAATTGAACAAAACTGAAAATTATCTTTCTTGCATGTATTAGTTTACAAAAGATCTGATAACAAATTAGGACATGAAGTTTACAGAAAACCTATCCACACAAACAGATACCGACATTCATCTTCCCACCACCTCCCATCTCAAAAGCAATCGGTCATAAACTCCCCTGTATACAAAGCTTTTTTCATAAGCTGTCTCCATAACAGATAAAGATAACTCACACAAGGAATTACAAATGTTGAAACAATCCTAATACAAAAGGACTAAACATAAAACAAATTGATAAAGCAATAAGAAAATACTCACAAAAATAAGTCGTCACAACCTACTACAGAAAGAGAGAGAAAAACGACGACCATCCTACCCTACATCCAAGGTGTCAGAAAACAAATAGGAAGAATTCTCAACAAACACAACATTCAAATCATATTTAAACCACCGGCGAAAATAGGACAATTACTAAATAACCTTCAAGACAAACAGGCACCCCTTAGTGATCCGGGAGTATATAGAGCCCCTTTTTCATGTGGCAAAGTCTATATTGGAGAAACCGGGAGAGCGTTGAGCCATCATATAAGGGAACATGAGAGAAAAAGTCAGGCTAAAATATTTTACGCAATCAGTAATAGCTGAACATTTTATCGAAATCTTAAAGCACCCTAATAACGTTCAATAGGGACAATGGATACAACACCAATCTGATTTGGCTTTTAGTCCTCCCGTGTTTGAAAGAAAAGACTTTTGATTGGGCAATCAGGTTCGACCGGTCCACACGGTGGGTCGCTCTGACCAATTAAAGGCATCGCTGAGAGTATAGTATAGTGAGAGAAGAAGTGAACTGCATTGTTCATGAAACGTCAGCAAAATTCGTAGTTTTTGTACACGATTGGAACCCGAAATATCTCTTTTGATCAAAATAATTTATCGTGAAAGCATTAAATCTGTCATTAGTTTTTTAAAATATTCTGAAACACTGAGAAGGCGTGCTTTATTTCGTCTATGATGACATGAATATCAGGTATTTCTCCCGGCGTAGCAGAAATTTTTGCTGTAGTCATATTTGTAGGTTGAGGGTTGTCGATGGCTTTGGACCTACTGAATAGTGGTTTGCTTAACACTAAAGTTCTGGGCGTCTTACTGCATCCTTTTAGGGAAGTCGACATTTCCCCGTCACTGCAGATACTGAGGGTGGCGTCGTCGGGCTGCTTAACAAGCTTCTGCTTCTTGCTCCTAGAGGTGGTGACGGAAAATTTGCTGGTATTATCGTGGTCCATCCTGATGATGTACGCTCTACTGGCGCTACTACTTCCTGCTGGGCAGGATACTAAGTTTGAGTTCTGCGACATGCGCCTCACAGAGTGCAAATTTGTTATTAGATCAATTTGATGCGTCTGATCGACCAGAATCTATCAATTAACATGAGCATCAATCAATCTATCAAATCTTAATCAAGAGTGACGTATTCTCTGAAATCAGTCTCAAATCACAAAATGTCTGCCTTCTTGGTCTCGCGGATCTGGCTTTTATAAATTTCGCTTCGGTGGCGGCGCACCATTTTCGAAGCAGACAAGTGGGATTTTATTAGTGAGAATCGTTTTGTCGATGTCGTTGGGGGAGGGCTTCACATAATTTAGTACTCGTTATTTACATTCGCGACTAGGAATTCTACGTCTTATGACATCTGAGGTTAGGATGCCCACTTAACGAAAGAAAGAAGAATTTAAAATGTCGGCTAAGTATAATTTATAATTATAAGTATAATTTTTTATTATAAGTGTAATTTATACTAATGAGTATAATTTATAATTATAAATTCTCTCAGCGGACATCAGAATAAAATCACTGTGAGTTTTTATCTTTAGATATATTCTTCTACCTGCTTATGGCGTCGTGCTATTCAGCAAATGGCAAGCACTGCCGTGGAAAAAAGTGAAAAAATCAAATTCGTTAAATTGGTGTGGAACTTGTTATAAGTTAATGTTACTATTTAGAGAAAGTAACTGAACGTTCACTTGAAAGAAACTTTTTTTAAGTACAGACGGAATGTCGGGTTTTATAAAATAAATATTATCTATTAGTGATAGTATACATATATATTATATAACAGAATAAAAAATTAACCAAACTAACTCTTAACAAAATGCCTGTATGCAGTTCTTATTAACTTTAAGGAGCGCTGGTTGCTTCCAGTTAGTCTGTAACTGAAAACAAACTTACTACCACCATCGGAATTTAAAAGTAACGCTAGCAGAAGCGGTACTAGAAATCATGACTGGCTTTGAAATACGGTTTCCACAGAATTTCAGTAAACTTAATCACGGCCTAAATTATTACTAATATTTTAAACACCCTTTATTTTTAGCGCTGACAACTGGACATTTTACCAGGATTACCTATCTGCTGCTCTAAAATGCCAATCATTAGAGAATTGCTTAAAACTTTTGGATGAGACTGCAGCTGTAGCTGGTAAAAATTCAAGAGCTCCGCAGCTTGCCCGTCTTGAGTTATTTAAAACAGCACGGGAAAGTCAAATCGATTGTCCATTTAGTCATGTAGAAGACATGCATAAATATTTTAACAAATTTGGATCAAAAGGTTGTGTGGTCAGCGATTTAAAAATGTACTTACATCTTCTGTCAGCCCCTGAGAAAGATCTTCTATTGGAGAAGGTGAAAACAAAAGATAATTCTCAAAAATATGATTCTTCAAGATATTTTAATTAGATGGTAGACATTGATATATTCTTTATTATTGTTGCTCAGATCGAGAAAGATATTGGCGTCAGTAGGGACGGATATCCTGAGTCTGTCGACCAAATGCAGAGATACATTCACTTCCACCAATTAAGGCGTCTTTGTGGGATGCATCATTCTCCTAAAATTGATTTAGAGGAAATGAAAACACTTGTGCTACGATTTTGTGACCTATATAAAAAAGGAAATGAACTTTGTCCGGAAGAAGAAAGGCTAACGACAGATTATTGTCCAGCAGATGCATATATTTTGCTAGCTACTCATTTGTTACACCAGTTATGGCATGAAACTGGTGAAGCGGAATATCTTTACAGGTACAATACCGGTCTGAATTCTCAGTCGACTGAAAAAATCGTATTAAAAACATGCATCTCTTTTTTCTTGGATATCACAGCAAAAAATTAAGTTAGAAAGATATTTAAAGGAACCTTTACAAAGCTTGATAAATTTCACTTTGATTGAGCCCTACTTTAAGTATTTTAGATTAATAGGGTCAAAAATAGCATGTCAGCGGCAGAGATAACGAATGGAAAACAAGAGACCAAAGACAGCGGCCTCAACTTAATCGACCGATTCTTGTCTTGGAAACGCTTTCACATCTTTCATCATAAATCGAGAAAAAATAAATTTATCATTATGTTCTTGATCTTATTTTAAGGAGGAGATTTTAAACTTTAATCAAGCAAAGTTTCATTTTCTCAATAGTTTTCCTAAAACATTCAGAAAGTGGAAGTTTATAATCGAAAATTGGTTAAGCAGAGAAAATAGGTCGATTTTTCTCACATGCTATCTTGGAATTTTTTAATACCATTTTTTTAAGTTAAGTGACAATTCTGCCAGTTACTGTACGTTCGAAAAGAAGTTTTTTAATAATGAAGGTAAAATATGTATATACTTTATAAAATACCCAAAATATTTTCTTGTTATAGAGCGATGGACTTACTGGAGCGATGTTTAGCATCAAGTACTTCTAATTTTCACGTAAAGATCCTGTTAGTGAGGATTTACCTAGAAGCGGGTTTCATAGGAGCAGCTGATTATGCCTTCGTTTTACTAGATGCAAAACACATTCAGCTAGATTCTTTGGGATTTTTACATACACCTTTGCTTGCACCTTTGGGACTATTGTCACGCGCTTCTCATAATCTCGAACAGACAGCTAAATTTTTCGTTGGTAATTCCAAAGATGTACGTGTCTCTAAGTTAAAAAAGTGGTTCTTAGACACTTGGTTTTAAAGAAAATTCATAACAATTTCAGAGCGCAGACCACTTGACCTTCGCTTATAAATATGGGAGTTTTTTGAAGATTCAAGAATTCGTCGAGTTGAAGGAGCGTTTGGAAAAATCAATTCACTTTGCTACAACGACTGTAGACAAAATGTTGATAGAGTTGACTCGGAGCGAAGATTCTTCTGCATTTATGTCTGCGCTAGGAAATATGCATGTTGAACCATCCAAAGATTTAATTCAGTGGGATCTTCTTAGGGATAATCGAGACTTAGAGGTATGATAATAAAAAATGTAGTTAATGTTTAATGCCTGAACTTAAACCTTTGCCTGTAAATTAACACGTATAAGCCCAGTGTACGAAAGCGAATAGTCGTGACGATGCAACAGACATTAAATTTGAAAATAATTTTTTCCCAACAGGTTATTGTCGGGTGGGAGCCAATCCACGCGAAAGATGGGGATCCTAGAATGAGAACAGAAACTAAAGAGTGCATGTTAAGCATACTGAGGGCACGTAGTCTGATATTACGAATATTGGCATCTGTTGCTGAATCTAATACTACATTACTTTTCGCGAAATTGTCTAAAGATATGAGAACAATAGTACGTGATGACATCCCAGCAGTTCTTAAGAATTTTTGGAATGAGGACGGAAAAGATAAAGTTAGCAGTGTAATAATACCTATCGATGCTGTGATGCGTTTAAGAGAAATGTATGATTCAGAGCAGCTGATTGCCATTGCTTGTCTTGCAGAGTCTCTTTCTCTATCTCCTTACCCCGATGAGAATTGTATTGAAATGCTTACAAAGTCTCCAAGTATACAGTTACCATCCATACCAGAGCAAGAAAAGCCAATTTCTTTTAATAAATTTTTCTTGAGAGCATCGACATGCGGAGAAACTCTCTCCATTTTGGGTTCTATTTGTGTAGCGGTTATATCTCAATTAAAGCAAAAGAATTCGCAGAAGAAGAATAAGAAAAAGCAGAATAAAGAAAATGTGGAGATTTCACCGGAAATAAGCCAAGTAAGATTAGATTGTTGTATACTATCATTATTCCAGAGTAGCCAACAGGATCTGAAACCGGGAATTTTTTGAAACCATGAAATTACAATACATTTATTTTCAGAGCACAGTTATTAAAATGGCGTGCCTTCATGCTTTTCGGTGGTCTGTTCGATAATTTAAAAATAAGGACTCAGTATGCACGGGGCGACGTAAGAGTTTAAAAATGAGCTCAATTTTTGTGAAATTTATAGCTCTCTCTCTTTCTCTGTATACATATACATATATATATATATATATATATCTGTCTATGCCCCCCTCCTCTCTGTCAAATTTCCAGAGTTTTTTTGCCTATATGATAGTAGAATATCCACCAATTTATAGACTTTTACTATCATCCCTCCTTGAACTACAGGGGGTTAAATTTTGAATCCTCCGGGCAAAGCGGGTATTTTCAAATGGTCGTAACTTCCTTTCTACAAATGAGAATTGCATTTTCTATGAGTGATTCCTTAATGGGTTTACATGCTCTTTCATTCTATGAAATCTATTGTTTCTAATTTTTTTATTTTTATAAACAAATTGCCATTTAAAATGTTTATTTAACATTTTCTACTCTTCGGGAAGTTTTTTTTTAAGTATTTTTGAACAAAAGCTTGTATTTTGGGACTGAAAATATTATGTAGTTATGCGAAGATATTCGAGAGAAATCCTTCCTCGGGCGTTTTTCATGAAAACGTAAAGTCAATGTTGAATGCGATTGATATTCAACATTTAACTGAGGGAACTGACAGACAATTGTCAGATTATCATGACTGCTTTGAAGAAAGCATGTGCAGTGAACCCACTGACGCTTATAATTTAAAAGAATGCGAATCTTGTCCTGACATTAAAAATTTTAAATAGTACCTGACAGATCTATTGGACGTGAATAGTTTCGACACAGTGATATATCAAGTTTGGCAGCAAACTGATAGAAGCACTTTAAGGACCGAAACACCAGACGCTGATGCTTTCGTAGAAGCACTTTGCACTAAACTTAAAAACCTGAAACATCACGCATTTTATGCGAAACAACTAGGTTTGTTTCTAAAGCACCTCAAAATTATGCTAAAAGAAGGAGAGTACTTAATTTTGCTTAACTTTGCTGAAAATTATGCGTTCATCATTTAAAATGCTGCACAATCTCCCCATTGAAACAATAATCAAGCAACTATGTTTACAGTATTTATTATGTGGCAGGCGGAGCTGCGCAGCAGTTGAAAAATAAAATGCCTTCATAAATCTTTTGAATCACAACAAAGATTTGGGAATTTTTGGAGAAACACATGTCCAAGCAACTGCACATGAAAAAGGTCCAGGTGACGGGATTGGTGGAAATTTGAAAAGACTTGCGATAACAGGTAGCTTGAAGCTCTCAGCCCAGAATCCAATCATAACTGCGATAGAGTTGTTCGAATAGGCTAAGAATCATTTAAAGCAAACAGTAATTCTTTTCATTTCGAAAGAAGATCACATAGAGATGACCAAAAAACTAGAAACTAGATTCACTAAAGCACTTACAATTGCCGGTATTCTAAAATACCACGCATTTATTTCAAATAAGAACGGACAATTGCAAGTGAAAAAAGTTCATTCGCAACAGAACGTGATCTGTTTCCGAAGACAGTTGAAAAGCCTCAAGTTTAGAGAAGAAAACAATGCGCGAAAAAAGGCAAACTAAATAAATTATGGACTGGCTAACCTGTCCGAGCGCGCGTGGAAGAGTTTCGCTCGGATATCTTCGCAGAAATATATAACCATCTTTAGTTCCAAAATTCTAAACAACATTTTTATCGGAAAAAGGTCGAGCTTTCGTTTAAAAATACTTTGAAAGAAATAGAAAACTGCCCGAAGAGTAGAAAATTTTAAATAAATATTTTATATGGCAATTCGTTTATAAAAATTAAAAATTAAAACTAATAGATTTCGCAGAATGAAAGAACATGAAAATTCCTTCAGAAATCATTCATAGAAAATTCCATTCGCATTTGTAGGCATTCAAACTCTGAAAATTTGAAGGCAATCGGAAGGCATGTCTTTTAAAGTTGGGGCAGTTCAGGAATAATGCCCCGTATGAATCAGAAAAAAATCTAGAAGATTTAAAAAAATATTTTTATTTTATAGGATTTTACCTAATATTATGAAAAATTCGAGTCTTTTTAAAATATGTTTAAAAACCTTTATTAATTTTCTCTTAAAGTTGTTTTTTCAAATTAAAAAAAATTTAATTTTCACACGAATATCAAGATTATTCTTTTTTTAAAGTCTTCTCAGGCCTTCTAAGCCTTTTAATCTTTAAAATATATTCCAATTTTTACTATTTTATTTAAATTCTGCAAAATAAAAAAAAAGAAGTGCCTGCAAATCTTTCTGGTTCTTCTTTGACAATTTTTGTAATATTTTTAAATAGTCACTTAAAATTAATTTTTTGAAATAAAAAATTATTTATATTTTGTCTAGAAACCTAAAGAATTGTTTTTTGTTCTCCTGAAACCTTAGAAAACTATTTGAACTATTTTAACTCTTAAACTTACTAAACAAATTTCTGAAATTATGTAACATGGCAAAATTGCAAAATTTTTTTAAAAAATCTTTAACACACTTTTTAAAAATGTTAGGAAATAATACAAATGTTATGTGATCTGTTTTAAATTTTCTCTCAGAATTCCTTACAAAAAAACCATTTCAAATTTTCCTCTGAATGTTACGAACTTTTTTTCATTCTCTTGACACCCTGCAAAATTCAGTATACCTGAAATTCTTTCAAATCCTCAATAATTAAAAAATTTGCCTTAACTCTTAGTAACCACACCTCAACTCAGCATACGTAGTAACCACACTGGTGCGATTTGAAATTTGTAATCTTTGAAATTCAATATCTCGGAAGTAAATAATCCAAATT
>JAAAKG020040328.1:0-19045 GCA_010014905.2 Druon quercuslanigerum
AATTCCTCATTGGAAAGGAATTGTATATCCATTTTGTACAGGTAAACTTTACCAAACTTGTATAGCAAAATGCTGAGTTCGGACCCCTCCACTCGATCGATTCGATCCCGCCGACCATTGCTAAACAGTAAGGTAAAATTTGCCGATTTTTCTGGAAAACGTGGAAAACATGGAAATGCAGAATGTTTATTACTCTTTTTCAAAATTTAAATCATAAAAATGAATAAAAATTGTATTTACTTTGTTTTAATTGTAAACGTATTTTGTTTGCTTAGAAGTTACATTTTGAAACTGAAAATTTAACTATTTTATTTTTCTGACCCTCTTGACTGGACAATTTTTCTTTCTTCAGAATTTACCTTGTTTGGAACGAAAATTAATTCATAATTTTAACTTCCACCTAATAGCTTTGGTTGGGAAATGAGCTATTTTGTTGAAAATTCTTTTTTTTACTGAAAATGTACCTAACTATTTTAGTTGAATATCCCATCATTTCAGTTAAAAATTAAAATCTTCGGTTGAAAATTAATTTTTTTAATTAACAATTTAACTATTCTATGTTCACCTAGGGCAGTTTTATATTCATCATTTTAGTGAAGAATTGATGAGTGGTTGAACATTTTTTGTTTCGTTTTTTTGCAAAATTAATTTTATGTTAAATGAAAATTTAACTATTCCTATTTTGCTTCAAAATTGTTCCTTTTTAGTAAAAAATTCAAGAATATGGTTGTAAAATTGTCTTTGTTGTTTTTCTTTGTTTAGAAAATTAATTGTTATGAACTGGAAATTTTAGTACTGCAAAAACTATTTTTTTTGGTTCAAGGTTCAACTATTCAGTTGAAAAATGATATTTGATAATGGAAAATTCAACTGTACGGTTGAGAACTCATTTATTTTGTTACGAAACGTCCTTTTTTGGTAGGAAATTAATTTTTGTTTTGTTCAAAAATTCAGCTACATTGTTGAAATTGTCACATATATACTTAAAAAGTTAGGCTTTCAAACAGAAATTAAAGTATATAAGAAGATAAATTAAAAATGTAACTCATTTTTGTAAATTCATTCATTTTCTCGTTGAATACTATTGCTTTTAAACAGAAAATGTATTTAACTATTCCATTTAAAGATTCGATCATTCAAGTAAGAAAATGGGCTTTTTTATCTAAAAATTTTTCTTTTTTGGAAGAAATTAAACTTCTGGGTTGAAAATTTTAATTATTCTAGCCAAACATTCATTATTTTAGTTCAAAATTCGTAATTTTGTTCTATAATTCATCTGTTCCAGTGGGACATTCATCATCTTATTTGAAAATTGATGACTTTGTTTGAAAATGTAACTACTTTTTTTATTAGTTTTGTTGGCGATTGATATTTTTTTAAACTGAAAATGTTACTTAGTCTACTTAGTCTACTGCAGTTTAAAATTCATCAATTTTGTTGAAAATTCATCATTTTCGTGGAAAATTTGTTGTTTTTTTTCGTGGGAAAGTAATTTTTTGTGCTACTACTACAAAACTATGTGTGCTATTTTTCTCATATTTTGCGCCCGTGATTAAAGCACGCGCGCATCTAATATCGTACTATTCGGGGGGGGGGGGGCACTCGAGAAGTCCGAAATTCCTGGAATTTTTTGCCCCTGCAGGCCCGAAGTTTGAAAATGATTGGATTTGGACTAGAAATTGTAATAATTTGTTTGAATTAAATATGAACATCTTCATGTTAACTCAATGTTCATTATTTGAAATTCAAGTGCCCAAAACGAAAATGATCATTTTTATCGAGCTGAGTCGTTTACTAACTGCTTTAGTACGATTTTCTCACAAGATTAACTAGAAAACTGATAATTAATTTAGTAAGACTTATTATTCGAAGTTAATAAGACTTTCAAATCACTAGACTTTAATTGAATACTCATTATTCAGATTAAGGGAGTAGATGTCAAGTTTTCGGCAAAAGAGACACTTTTGTATATAGCTCAACGTTTCCATTATTACTGCAAATAATAACCGATTTTCACGAATCTTTTTTTCAATTTCTTCAAATTATGTCAATAAACTAATTCTGCTAATTTAAAATTGAATCAAGCCCTAAGTTCCTCATTTCAGTTTTTGTAACTGGTATGCATCTCATAAAAATGAAAGGGTCATTATTTACGAGCAATTTAATGCGCTACAGGGAGTCTGCCTAGTGAGTTTTACGAGAGGCGATAGAAAGTGCTCGAGAATCCACACACGGCGTCACTGCAATTTTTATCTATTGTTCTTTTTAATTTTGTTATTAAACAAAATAAAAACATTTTATCCAAAAATCGATACGAATATTTAGATAACGTATTCAAAAAATCAGACGAAAATATTCAAAATTGCGGACAGAATCTTACATTGATATTATATAACTCTAATAAATCCCCTTCAGGGTTCCTACTTAAATTTTCAAGCGAAGCAATGGAATAGTTACACCTTCAATTAAAAAAATTAATTATCAAACAAAAAAATACAAAATTTTACAAAACTAGTAAAATTTTGTACTAAATCTAGAAAAGTTATGTTTCAAGTATAAAAAATAATTTTTTAACCAAATGAAATAAATTTTCAAGTAGACAAAAGAATTATTAACCAATAAGGTGACGTTTCGATAAAAATTTTCAATTTTCCACACAAAAAGGGACATCTCTTCAGCACATATACATTAATTTTCATCTAAAAAGGTACATTTTTAATCAAAAATAGAATAGTTATATTGGCAATTAGAAGAAAAAAAATTTCAGATAAAAGAGATGAGTTTCCAAAAAAATAGTTAAGTTTTTGTTTACAGAAACGCATTCTTAACAACAACAAAAAATCAGTTTTCAACCAAGAACATTAATTTCTTACGAAAAAGGATGAACTTTTAACAAAATACATGAATTTTTAACAAAGGAATTTTTCACGTAACAGTAATACAGTGAAACTCTTCTATAGCGCCGATTTTGGGGCTGAGGGTGGCCTGAGTGACAACCGCAGACCCCGTGCAGCTCCTGTTACGCCATCCTGCGGCGCGGCGTCAATTTTAAGAAGGGCTATAGAGGGGAGGGCTATTGAAGGGTTTCACTGTAGTTAAATTGTCAGAGCTAAAAAAATTAATGTTTAACCAAAAATTCGAATTAAATCACTAAAAAGATTAATATTCTACGCAAAAAGACAAACTTTCAATAAAAAATAATGAGTTTTTAACCAATTTGGCGAATTTTTAACTTAATAATAAAGTGAACTTAAGCTGTAGTCGATCAAAAATTCTCGCGGATTCTGTCAGGTTTTCCCGGGCAGTCGCTGCCTTTTTGGAATTTTTTGATCTGTAGCAACCTCGTATTAGTTAAAAGTAACAAAAATAAGTATGGTTTTACTAGGAAAGAATACAAAAGCTTACATCCAAATCCGTTTTTCCATTGATTGCAGCACTGATCTTGACAAATCGCACCCTCGAACTCTTAGATATATTACTGGCTAAACACTCGACGTAAGTATACGTATAAATATACAATATACTCATGCACACTTCCAGGGGGCATGTGAAAGAACCCTCGGGCTTAGAGTTTAGAGTTAGGTGGTAGATAGAATTGTCAATTGTGGTTGTACAGTACATAACAGGGTGAAAGAGGACCAAGTGAGAAAGAAGAAGAAAAAGAGAGAAGAAGAAAAAAGAGAGAAAAAAAGAAAGCGACAGGGGTGAGAGTTCATAATAACGTTGAGCTCTCTCGTGTTCAGATGCTCTTTTGAAGAGTCGGACCCTTCGACACGCATTCAAGTGTCGCGCGTTTTGTAATGCCCTTAATGCTGCTTACAGTCGTTATTATTAGAGATCCGGAACATATTGTCCGAATGACGATGGAAATCGCCCCGAAACGGCAAGCCTTGCAATACCTCTCCAATGTGGGAGTTTTTTCAAAATTCATACTGTAAAATGGGGCTAAGCGGCACGTTTTTTTCTCACCTTTTAACAATAAAGTGCAAGAAGAAAGGCAAATTAGGTATTAATTTTTCACATATTCATATAATCTCTGACACCCTTTCGTATAAAGCACAAACAGGCGCGTTTAATCATACGCGTAATGCAGTTTGTTTTAAACTGTCGGGAGGAATAAAAAAGACCTGAACAAAATCTTCAAAATGTTCAAAATGAAAACACGGAAAAAAACTGATTTTGTGATAATGCCGAAAAAATGTACATTGACGTTACTAAGTATTTGCATCGAGGTTTTCATAGAATTAGAGAGTCTTAGAAATATGTATGCTTAAGCTAAATATTGCTAAGAGTGTCTCAACTAGAACATCCAATGAAATAGATTGTTTAAAATTGCATAAATAAATCAATATAAATAATTTTCTTATAATTTAAGCGGTATATAACTACCACGTAACCAGTTTTTAAGAATAATGATGACAGATTATAATTAGCCTAGTGGGAACCGGGACATCCTAAAAATGTCCTTCGAATGTACCTCTATGTCATGTAATTTGACGTCTTTAGATCTTTCAATGTATATGATATGAATTGGATATGAATTCAAGTCCATTTATTTCTATAGAATTTGTACATAAACTCTACAAAATTTGAAAAATACCAAAAACAAGCCCAATGAACCTAAATACTTTTACTAAATACTTCTGAACGACTACTACGGAGAAGTTTGATCTGGAAGGGAAAAGTCTCCCAATTTCTAGGCAAAATATTCAGGGCTCTTTAATTATGCTGATCACGAAATTTTTACCTGGTAACTTCCGGACTTCATTTACGTTCAGAAACATTCTTTTGTCACAAAAAGTTATTCCTCTAAGTGACGTAGAAGCAGGTTTACAATTATATAATCTTCGAATAATTTTGGATAATGTGTACACTACAAGGATAATATGACTTATATGTGACCAGTTTATTCGTGACAGGACGACCTTAGTGCATGGAGTTTAGCACCTAGTCTTTACAATAAAATTCTACAGGAAGTCTCATACGAATTTATGCCGGGATTACCAAAATTTATATATCAAATCTAAATTTTTATCTCAAATCTACATAGGATAGAATAGGCTCAAAAAGGATAGGATAGAATAGGGTAGAGAAGAATGGAGAATTGTGTTGTGAGGGGGGTATGGTATGTTAAAGTTTTAATTAACGACTTAATAGTCTACGAAACCTTCTCTGTAGGCGCATCTCGTATTTTGATATCGTATTCATTAGTTAAAATTGGGATACTTCAAGTTGATGAAAATTTTTAAATGACAGCTCGAGTTAGAAATGTCTAATTAATAGTTAATAACTCTACTTTCAAGTAAACATAGATTTAATGAAAGGCGGTTTTGTCTGATTGATGATTGTGCTTAACTGACAGTTACAGAGTTATACCTGCAGATAAATCATGTTCTTTTGTGTCAGCGAAACTCGATAACCCGCAGAAACTGGTACCTCACATTTTCCCACAAAACTCACCTGACAACAACTCCACGATAAGAGAAATGTCGAATCTACCTTTTGAATTCCAGACACAAAGTCGACTAAAGAGAAGGCTAACGCTAGATTTTTCTGCACAGAAAGCAATTTCTTCACTCAAATTGTAAATTTAAATTTAAACTCTAAAACAGCAGAGAAGAGATAATTGTGGTTGATTCTGAACCAATCTGTTTAGATTATTATATTTTTCAAGCAAGAAAAATAATAATAAGAAAACTGACACATTACTAAAAATTACTATCTTTTGGTAAATTGAGATAAAAATGTACGGCTTCATGGAAAGCTGTTTCGAAGTCAATAATTTAGATTTTCTCATAAGTTATTTTATTTACAGGGAAGCTACCGGTATGAACAATCCAAATATAATACCTGAAAATAACAACAAATAGAATAATATAAAGATTTATTATGTCCATTCATTGGTAAATTTCTCTATGTTTCTTTTGTTCTTGAAGTCAAAGCATACTTTGTTATTAATATCAAAAATCTTTTTAAGAAAATCACATAATATTTGGCACTTAATGAATATTTATTGTGTGATAAGGTCAATCTCAGTTTTTTACTAATTGAATAAAATTCTTTCATATGTTTACCGGTCCTCTAAACATATCGATTTTAATGCAGATTCAATGCGTGAGAACTTGGCACCTCGCTTTCAAAATTTAGAATATTTTTAGAGTTCTGACATCCTTTTGAATAGTTCTACAGTGCATGGATTTTTCCAAATTGGTGGCTAAGTTCACGTTCCCCCGCATTTTTTGAAAAATGAACTTTTTTTAGAGTTTTGGGTAGATTTAGCATAGTTCTAGAGTTCCTGATACTTACTGAAAATAGTTTTCAAATATTAGACCCAAAAAAAAACTTTTTCAAGAAAAAGAGTCAGCCCCCCACTTTAAAAAAAAACAACTTTTTCTTTAGTATTCCTATAGTTCCAAAAGAGTTCTAGAGTTTGGCAAGAAAATAATGTCGAACAACTTGATGGAATTCTCTTTCGAAAAATTTCTCTAAAATTTTGGTGTTTTCAAAATTGTGTAACTTTTGAGTTTTCCAGTTGTTCGAAATTATTTTGTTGTAGAACTCTAGAACTCTTTTGGAACTACAGGAATATTGAGAAAAAAGTTTTTTTTAAAGGGTGGGAGGGTGGCTCTATTTAAAAAAAGTGTTGTTCGGAACTATGCTAAATCTACCCAGAACTATAAAAAAATTTAATTTTTTAATTTTGTAAAATCAATTTTTGGAGTATTTATACACCGGAACTATTTCTAAAAGTTATCAGGAAACTGTAGATCTATCCAAAAGGATGACGGAACTCTAAAAAATTATGAAAGTGAGGAGACAAGTTCATACGCATGCAGATTGAATCACTACAAATTGAAAATTAAATAGAGAAAAAAATATTAAAGAATATATTTGAGCACATTTTACCACGCTAAGAATGTCTTGATAATCGATATTTATTATATTCCTTGAATAAAACTATCATGTCCGCTTTGATTTTATAAAATAAAAGGAAAATTGGGCATAAAATAGGTAGCAGGAGTTAATAATTGATTCATTGAGAGAAAACTTGAAGAGGGAAATAGTTTTCCCATGCAGATTATGTTCGCTTATAACAATGAAAGATAAATCTATTTTAACTACGGCGAATGCTGACGACAAAAAAAACACCTTAGGGATTCACGTAACAATCTCATGTTCACTACTAGCAATCGAGATCATAAGTCTATCAAGTTGTAAGTGTTATTATAGCAACTAACCACTAACCCAGAAACTCAAAACTATATTTTTTTCGGAATTATGATTGTCACCTTAAATGAACAGATCAATTTTTTACAAAAAATATTTTTTAGTTTGCACCCAATTTTAATCATAAAATTTTCCAAATAGATCCTTCTATCTTTCTAGCTACAAATTATTTAATTGAGAATACTTTAACTAAAATGGTACAATTTTAAGAGATTCAATATGAAATTGTATCTCAAAGTCAATTCAATGAAGAATTATTCAGTTTGAAGGATCTGTTCCATAAATTTGTTTAAATTGAATATTACCTTAAAAATTATGAAGTATTCAGTAGTGTGAACGTTACATTCTTAGATTTTAAAGAAAATTTTAATTGAAAAACAATTTATTTCAGAAAAACAGCAAAGAGCTTAAGCTGGGATAAAAGCCTTTTTGCTCTGCACCGTTCAAAATGACACTCTGAAAAGTGTCTTTTTTATACACGAAAACATAATGATGTAATTATGTGTAAGAAATTATAAGAGTTTCCGAAAAATAAATCAACCCTATCATGTTTACTGTTCACAATCAAAGAATTTGCAATTTCAAATCTATAAAATTAAATAAATTTCAATAAAAAAATTTTAAAATTGAACTATTCAAGAAAAAAAACCATTGGTACACAATCTCGTAATTAAAAACATAACCACATAACCTACAAACGTATTAATAAAATTGAGTGCTTAAACAGTAAAAAGAAGAAAAAAGATAATCATACGAATCAATAGGAATTCAACATTAATCTTTTTTACTAAAAATCGAACTATTGCATTTTTGGTTGGAGAATAAGTTTTTTTTTAATTCATCTTTTTGGTTGAATGTTCAAGTATTCCAGTTAGATATTCATCTCTTTAGTTGAAATTTTGTTTTTGTTTGAAAATTTATCTATTTTAGTTGAAAATTGAACTATTTTGTAGAAATGCTTTTGTTTAAAATTAAATTTTTTAGAAAGGAAATGTAATTAATACAATTAAATATTACATCGTTTTAGTTTATAATGAATCTCTTTGGTTTGGAATTAACTTTTTAACTAAAAATTTAACTATTATAATTTTAGTTGTACATTTATAGAGTTTGTTGAAATTTTTTTTTGTGGCCATCCGTCCGTAAAGACTATAACTCGCGAAAAAATTACCTAATCAATTCACACACTTTTTTTAGGTCCTAAAAGAAAGGAGTTTGAATTAAAAAATTCTATGTACGGATATTTATAGTATTAGAGAATACGAACAATTTATTCTAATGATTTTTTTTTGATAAAAAGAATATTTTCAGAGTTATAGCATTTTCCTTTTTTTTTAATCAATCGAAAATCAAAATTTGAAGCCAAACAACGCACGATATGAAAAAAATGTCAAGAAAAGAAAAACATTGTTTTTAGATAACCCTACAAGATTATTATAATACATTTTTGGATTTTCTTGAAAAATCGAAAATTCAAAGTTTGATTGCACAATAAATAATTAAAAATCAAAAATTCAATTTTTTGGTAAAATTATGCAGGGTAAGAAAAAAGATGAATTAGCAAAAATGGTGTAACCAAACAAGATATACAAATTCGTTATTAATCACTTCTTGATAGGACGCGTACTTTTTGTTTGATTCATGAAAAATAACATTGAATTTGAAAAAAGAATAAATTTTTTTGGAAAAAAGACAGCAGTTACGAAAAAAATGATTTAACAAACATTTTTTGCTTGAAAACAAGCTACAAATTTGTTATGAATCACTTTTTAATAGAAGACGTAGTTTTGGATGGGATTAAAAATTAAAATTAAAAATCTGTGGTAAAGCGACAAAAGGTGCGAAAATGAATTGATAGAAAAAGTTGTTGACCCAAAAAAAGAGATACAAATTTGTAATCACTTTTTTACATTCTCATAATTTATGATTCAAAAAGTATTAGAATGGCCAAACGACGCAAACTACGAAAAAAAGTCTCAAAGAGAAATTGTAGTTTTGAAAATTTTGTTTTTATTTATCATAAGTAATATGCAGAAAATAAAAAATTCCAATATATTACGCCAAAAGACACGCAAGATACGTAAAAAAATCTAAAATAAGACTTGTAGGATATTTTTCTTCAATCATAAAAAAAATTATAAAAATAAAAATCCTATTCTTAGCATAACAATTAACAACGCAAGATAGAGAAAAATGTCTGAAGAAAGGATTTTATTTTTTTTTATTTTAAGCCTACAGAGCTTTGAGCAAATAATAAAAGCGGACAGATTTTTAGTTGAAAATTCGTCTTTTTTCGTAGAGATTAATCTACTTGATTAAAAATTCATGTTTTTGGTTTAAAATGCATCTATTCCAGTTGAAAATTCATCATTTTGGTTTGATAATTTGTTTTTCTTATTAAGAGGAAAACTAATTTTTCTTGCTGAAATACACGATTATCATACAAACAAGTCATACATTTAAATACTTATAATGTGTTGCAATGTTAAACTGAGAGTAATTTTCTTTTTTTTGAAAATCATCATTTTTAAATAGAATAAATTAACACAATTTTATTTTATTTTTTTACGCTTGGTTTTATAAATAAATATTAAGTCTATTATATTTTCGAAATTCTCATGTTAATTTAATAAATACATAACTAGTTAATATTTATTAATGCTTTTAATACATTTTTACGCTTGCGGAGCCAAGCTTCACAATATGACAGATACCCGTTCCAAACAGGGGACCTTTTTGTGGAACACAGGGACATGGTGAGGAAAGGATGTTTCATCATAGGGACATGTTAAACCTTTTCCCTTTAATTTTTATTTTATTATCACGAATAAACATTTTGCGACTCGTTTTTGATAGTAGAGTTATTGGCCTTTCAAAATATACTAGGATTATTTAGAGCAGTTTACTCAAGCATTTGTAATCGATGATATTTTTTTCGTTACTCTGAAAACCGTTCCATAATACGGCCCGTTACCTTAATGATGAAAGTTATAAGATTAAAAAAAGCTTTTGATCTTCTAAATCATCGAGATATAAGATATCTTATTTATAAATAATATTAAACATTGATGAGTTTTTGGATTGGAAAATCTACACTTGAAAATGATGCAAGTGTTATATTCTAAAATTAAAAGAGCTGATATTTTTAACATCTACATTGACATTTTCTACAATTTTGAAAATTTAGAATTAAAAAGTTCATTTTTTTCAATCTTTAATGCTGATGGAAAACGTCAGTAAGACTCCAGAATTATAGAATGTCTTTTAACAACATGTCATAACTATATGAACTCGCATATCAACTTACTAATTTTGTTCTTTGCATCTAATTTCTTGTGGGATAACATCGCATATTTAAATCAAAATTACAGATTACTGAAAGCCAATTAAAATTAAATTAAAATGGTATGATTTTAGCTTTTTTCATATTATTTATTTTAAATTATAATTATTAATTATATTTTAATGTACCTTAAATTGAATTGAAGCATATACATTTTAATTTGATATTCAGACAATAAAAAGAAGAAACTGCAATAAGCTCACGTAGCATGCTATCTTTGCTAGTAGCGTGGTCTTTATTTATAAAGTAAATTTTTTAATTCCTTTGCTCCTGCTGCCGGAATTTGGTCATATGTCCAAAAGAATAAAGTATAGGTACCGTGCTAAATCGGTTAATATTTACCCAACAAACATGGGCCTTGGGATGTCCTACATATGGGATTTACATTTTACATGTGAGATTCAGATTATAGTAAAAAAATCAAAATTTTGGAAAATCACAAAATACTTTGAAACCTTATTAAAACAAATTGTTTGGCTTCAGAAACTACTTGATAAATTTAACAATTCAAAATATGGGGAAAGAACGAAATGGTGGCCAATTCAAAATTATAAAAAAGCTTATAACTACATTTTCCAATGAAATAATTTTAAACTTTATCAGAAGAAGAAATGATGATTTAGAAACTATAGAATAATTCAAGAAAACAAAAATTTTGAATAAATTTTACATTTTTAAATTTTTCAAATAATTCCTGGAGCTGAAAATTTTGTTTTCTAGATGTTCAAAAGTAGAATTTGAAAAATGCGATAAAAATGTATTTTTAGAGTTTCGAATTAGCTCCTATTTTATTATATATATTATTAATTTTGAATTTTCAGATGGATTTTAAGAATAAGTTATAAAAAAAAGTTCACAATTTATAGTCACATTTGTTAATAGCTTTAAGAAATAGCTTTTGTGGGTCCATTTAGATGGCCGCTATTTTCTGATTTTTCAAAACATCTTGAGTTGTTGACTACATGAAGCAAATTAATTCAAAAAGATAAAAATAAGGACCACCCTAATGTAGAATGAAGACCGAAAATAAAACTGAAGAATAAAAAGTCACATAAGAAATATTTTCTCTATTTAAAATTTAAATATGGTAAAACTCGAAACGTGAAAATGTGATTTCTAATAAGGATGAGGTTCCACCCTTGACACATGGTATACTGATGGCCTGGCCATTAACATGTACGCTAATAAGCGACATAAACCTCAACAAAAAAGCTATACCGTTACGGTATAGCGCGACCATCACCCCTTCTGGCATGAGCATATATCTATCAAAGATCGCCCGAACGTCATAATTGGCGACACATTCATATTGCTTCTCATCCATCTACTTGTAAAGTCGAGGGTTCTCTTCGCACCTCATAGTTTACATATGTTGGCTTTTCCAACCCCTTTGCTAATTAACTGTCGCTATAAATCTTAATACTGCCCCAACTTGCCGGAAAAGTATGTTATATCGTCCATCATAAAATAATATTCACTTAGATTTATAACCAAATTCCAGTGTATTTCCCGGGGGTTTCCCGCTTTCCTTCCGGTTGGAAATATCAAATCTCTTACTGAAAGCATGAATAAAACGCATGACACATAAGATTCTATCACTTGAAATCTTGTTTATTATGTGAGATTATTTGTCAGAAACATCGAAACTTTTCACCTATTTTAAATCTTATTTTATTACGACTACTATGAATTGACATAGTGACATTTCACTGAGTCAGATTCAGAGAGTATGCCCTTCATTTTTTCCATCAGGTGTAGTTTAATAGATATTTGCAACTTAATTAAAAACAAATTAAGAATTTTTTAAAGGTCAAAACGAATACACTTAGACATAATATTATTACGAAGCATTTTTTGATGAAGGTTTTAAATATCACGCCTTTTTACAATAGCTGTAATATAATATAAAAAAACGGTTAAAACTGGAAAAAATAAGAATGACTGAATAGCATCTTTTTTACTTAATATTTAAGTTTTTAATATGAACTAGGACCGTGTTTGTTAATTTCTTATAACAAACAATATACGTAAGAAAATTTTTTTTATTCTCATGATATTGGTTCAGCTATTTGGAATTTAAAAAAATTTGACATCAAATTCGTTATCATTCACCCAAAAGTCTGACAGTTAGTATTTTTAAGTTATTACACTGAATTTTTTTACATTTATCATTTTTTATACATGGTCTGCCATGTTGTATTAGTTCTTGGATTAGCAGATTTTTCATTATATCTCAAAAACGGATCACCTAATATCCAATTTCTTTTCGGATTATATTCTTAAAATTTTTTACAGTTTTTTTAGATTATTTCAAGAACTTACTTTAAAAAAAAAAAAATTTTTTACCAGTTTTATATGTGTTTATAATACGCTTAATGTAAAATTTATTTAGTATTACAATAAATAATTTTTAATACAGTCCGTGCAGAAATTGCCAAATATTTGCCTGATTTCCGACTTGCGCCAGATCGGACACAATTTTGTAGATTTTAAATTTGGCCTCCTCTAAACCCCGGCTTAACAGCCAATCTTCACAGTAGATGGCGCACATTCATCTCGAGGCGTAAAGTGGGTTGGTTCCAAATCTCCCAAATTACAATGGAAAGTGCAAACGTCAAAAATATTTTAATTAATAATTGAAAAAGTGAAGAAAAAATCCAAAAGCGAGCACAAGACGAGTGCGTAGGTAAATTTATCAAGTATGTTAAGATGAAACCTAACCTCGTAATGAGGTTATTTGTTTATAAGAAAAGAAGCAGAAGTAATATTTACTGTGTGGAATAGGAAAACGAATCAGATGAACAATGGCGTCATAAACATATTTATTTTCACGTATTTTTAGGTGATACTATGTAAACGGTATGAATACAACCTTCTTATTGTTGTATAGTCGATTTTCTAAAAATAACTGAAAGAGCCAGTGCAACATTATAATCCGCTTATTTTAAAATAACTTATTACATTTAAGTTCAATAAAGAATTTGAAAGCAAAAATATATTGCAAAATACTTAAATAGCTTATCATACACAAATGTTGGCTGTTATATTGCGTCTTTCGGCTTTTTCATTTTTCTCCAAAAAAGTGGTTTAAAAAACGGTTTGTTTCTAATCTTACATACACCAATGTTTTTATATAATTATCTGTTTGACAACCTGATTTTTATATTCTCAAATTTCAGTTTAAAAGGGGATATATACGATATCTCTGAGCGCTGCACTTGGTCCCCGATCGTGTATCGCGTTTCATTTCGAGTCTGGTCCCATCTAGATAGCCCAATTTGGGCCAAATTCTGCCCGATCTGGCCCGATCAGATCTATATTGGAATTTCTGCTCGAGAGTTTTTTGTATTAACTTTTCAGTTATTAGGAAATAATTGATCGCTAATAGTAAATAAATTAGGCAATATATCTAAAAAATGATTGACAACTTCGAATACCAAATATAATTAACCAAGGTTATATTTATAATAGAAGCAACTGTCACGTTAACTAACTATAAGTCTAAGCAGATAACTACCCGTGTAGAAATATTTTCTATGGCCCAGACCTGGCCCCGACCAGGCCAAATCTGGCTCGGATCTAGAAAACCGATCTGGAGCCAAATATGGCCGCCCGATCAGTACCCGACCTGGCCCTGACCAATTTCCCTTTAAGAGCCATTTTTGAAATTTATCATTTTTTTTATCATTTTGTTTATGAAAATTATTTAATATCAAGGAAAATGAGTACATTGCACTATAATTTTTGTCCAGGTGCCAAATATTAGCACAAATACGAATAAAAACTCAATACGTTTTTTATTCTTTTTGACATCGTTCTGTGCGATATTTGCCACAGCCCTTGGAATTTCCAATTATTATGCTGATGTACATCAATGCTTGTTCCATAGTGACAGTGTACTTTGTACAAGCAACCTGTAAAATAATTTATGATTAAATATTAGTCTGTATATAAAATTCATATAATTTCAAGTTAAGTATCAATTATATAAAAGATTGTATTTCTACCTAAAATTTTAAGTATGACATCATCAGTGTTATGATCTAAATCCGTTAAATCAGAATTTGACTCTTCTGAATTCTCTGAATCAAAATTTATTTCGCTTCAATGTAATGATGTGTTATTATCCTCTGAACCTAGGAGTGCAATTTCTTTGATTAATATTCTTCTGTTTTCGAACATGTGTACTCACAATTATTAGTTAAGAGGGTTCGATCAAAGTACTAATCTCAAAAAACGGTTTCTTCATTTTACTTTATGAATATTATGTAATTTACAAAATACTCTCTTTATTTTAAAGGAAAAGGTCCAAAAATGCATTGCAAAATTTGTTTCACACTAGAGAGTAAGACACCTCCCCCCCCCCTCTATTTTCCATTTCCGGAGAAAGAAAATTCGTATTTTTTTTAATTAGAATATTAACATGGGGAAATTTTGAGTTTTCGAAAAATTCAACTCATGTTCCAGGATTTCATCAAGAAGTGCCAAACTTTCTAAGGATTGAAGAGGAGTTTCTACGAAATAAAACAATTTCGTCTCTTTTTCATACAAAGAATTTTACAATTTGAATAGTTCCCATGACTTTTTAAACAATTTTTAATTGTTTAAATATCTTTAAATTATTTAAACAATTATTTTTTGTTTTTTTTCTAAATTTCTAAAAATTGAGCCAGAGATGTGCAGTATTTTCAAATTGGTATCCTATGCTATTATTTGTTGAATAATTACATAATTTTGATACATTTCTTCTAATGCTAGACCAATTTCTATTTGTTTAGATAATTTTTATTTGCTCAAGCAGTTATTTTTTGATAACTAAAAAAGATGAAATAAAATAGAACACATACAATTATTTTTCTGACTGTAGAGTGTATAAAAGGAATATATGTACCATTTTTAAATTGTTTTAACAAATATAATTTGTTTAAACAATTATTTTTACAAAAATATTTTTAAAATCGTATTTTATGAATAAAACATATTATTGAATGATTTCGAGGAGTAGTAAATTCTGTAAGAAACGTCATGTCATTGTTTAAACCATTTTTTCGTTGAGAAGGTTTTCTATTAAAAAATGTGGATAAGTAATATAAAATATAATACATAGAATTATATTTGTGAATATATTTTAATATATTTTTTTTTGTGTTCCAGCATGTCATCTTGACATTCACAAAAGTGCAATCTTTTAAAACTTAAATTGTAATTTGCTTTAGTGAATGTGCTTTTTTATAATATAATCATGATAAAGATGGTAAAAATATAAATAATGCAATAATGAATAAACTTTTATAATTTAAATTTTATTATGACTTATTATTTATTTAATAGTGCGTCAGAAAAATATTTAAACCATCCATACTCAAGTTGAAGGAAACTTGAGGGAAACAAACAATAATTAATTGTATAAACAATAACATACAGCTTTTAGCAGAATTTACTGCTCCTCGAAATTATTTAACATTATATCTAACTCATAAAAAACGAATTTAAAAGTATTTTTTGAAAAATAATTATTTAAACAAATTATATATGTTTAAACAATTAAAAAGTGGTTTATGTTTTCTTTCTATAACCTATACAGTCAGAAAAATACTTGTATATCTTTTATTTTATTTTATCCTTTCAGTTATCGAGAAAAAAAAACTGCTGGAGCAAATAAAGATTGTTTTTACGAATAGAAATTCATTTAACATTAAAATAAATGTTTAAGAATGATGTAGCTATTAAAAAACATAGCCTGATGTACTAATTAAAAAAAAAGTTGATATATCTGGCTCAATTTTTAGAAATTTTGAAAATAGACAATAAATTATTGCTTAAGTAATTACAACATGTTTTTAGAAAAATTTAATACTCGAATATAATCGAATTTGGAGGTATAAGAACTTCGTTTCAGCACCCATAATGAATCCTTATGAAAAAAAATACGTTGCGAATTCTCTACCCATGCCGAAACTTTTGAAGCAATTAGAGTCTATAATTTTACTCAGTATAAATTTCATTAATAAAGCGATTAACAAAATAATTTAGTTCAGTAAAACTCAAAGAGATTCACATTTCTACTTCTGATTAAAAAAAAAAGAATTTAAAAAGGGAGTGTCTACACGTACTGAAAAAAATCCGGCTATTTATACCAAAAATTCGGCTCACGTAGCCACGGCCATTAAAAAAAAAAGAATTTTCAATAGATTTTGATTAATAGCCGGAAATAATTTACAACGTCATTAAACGAACATTACTAATATATATATTCTAATTTGCATAATGCAACATAAAGTTGATTGAAAAATATCTTTATTTTTAAATAAAAAAACCTTCATAAAATTATAAAAGGCTTTAAATTAAAAAGGGGCATGAGCGATAAAGTAGGATTTTATAATGTTTAATTATTAATTTTTAATTATTATATCTGTTAGAGAATAACAATTTTCCAGAGAATAAACGTGGTTCTTAATCGTTGTACAATTTTTTAATGTTTTAATTTGCTAATAATTTTCTTAATTATGATTATTATATTTTAAAACAATAAAAATTCAAATTAACTTTGTTATCACGATTAACTTGATATATCACATTTTCTAAAACCTTAAATGTGTTTACGTTAACTCGCGGGTTTCTTGTTAGATTTTAGACAAAGGCAAATTTAGCTTTGAATTAAAAATAGAATAAAACTTTCTATCAAAGCATAATACCAGATATCTGTATAATAACTTTTAATGTCAGAAATTGGCTAACAGCACCTTCCCCAATTCTACTTTCTATTATTATTCAAATTAATCTATTTTCTGGGTCAATAGACATACTATAAAAGAAGCTAATAAAAGAATTTGAAATTTCATGAGGAGGTTATTTATATATGTGAATATACCTGAAGAGCCTATCTGTATCTTCGTCGCATGTATTTATGCAATACGATTCCTTACGGGTGGTTTTCATCAAATTACAACGGTATTTTAGTCTTCTTCGCTTTTGACGAATGATTTTTCGAATTAGAGTGTAAAAGACAGTTAGATATTGATACAATATTCTTATATATTCTATTTTTCAATCATTTGGGTCAAGGCTGAATTTTTTAACTTTTTTCAAAAGTCGAAAATAAGTATTTAACATTTCAAATTCAAAAAACATAAAACTTTTTAATTCGAGAATGAAAATTAATAATTATTTTCTTAAACCACAAATCCATCTAAACTTAAAATTACTGTAAGAAAAATAATAAAATATAATTTTATATCTAAAATGATAGTAAGCTGTCTAAATCTAAACTATTATCTTCAAAAAAGAAGAAAATTATATTGTGCATGTGTATTTTGATATGAGTCGACGACAATCTGCAGGTACCCCCAAATCACGATGCGCATCTAACTAACCGTGTAATCTGTAATTTCACCCTATTACGATGCTTTTCCTGTTAGTTGCGTTACAAATTACAAGGAACATTTTCTAATCTCTTTATTTGCATATACTTGAAATATTTAATTAAAGTAATGTTATAGTTCTAACTAACTCAAATAATAAATAATAAAATAATTTATATTTTATTACAAATGAAAGCTTTAAAAAATTTAATCGATAGATATATGGATAACGGAAAAATGTATAAACAACTTTTATCAATAAATTTTATATAAAACTTTAAAAATAATATTTCCTTATTTTAATATCTCTATATAACAACTAAAATTATTCTCCTAAAAACGTTACTTTTTTATTGCATTTTTGTTAACAATTTTTTGGGATCGTATTAATTTATTATCGGTTTTCCCCGAGGTATAGCAAAAAAAAATGTTACGTTGATGGATGTTAAAACAATATAGCTAGCTTATATTTTTGTCATTCATTTATTCATTTAGTTTTATTCTGAATTATGAAATTTATTACCAGTTACGTCGATGGATACTAATTAAATTGAGCAACGTTTTTTTAGACGTCTCCTTCGTTAAGTATAAAAGTTCTTGATTTTTTGTCTTTATTCTTAGCGAATGAGTAGTGATATGTTATTTCTTCAACTCCACCCTAACATCAAATTCAAAAAGGTATTCCCAGTACCCGTGCAGAAATCGCCAGATCTATTCCCGATTACCGATTAGGCCTGGGTCGGGCTGACATGACCTGACCTGGGTAGGGCTAATTAGGATGGCCCGCAATCGTGCCAGACCCGCTTGGCCAGGTTTCCTATTTCAACGCCACCTAGTAGGTGTTCAAGGAAATCGCGAATGGCGGTGTAGTTACTTTGAACATTTATTTTCAAACATTTTATATTTTGGTTGAATCCGATTATTATTTAAAAATATTAAAAGTGAAAAGCAGTACACTGCTAGGTCATATTAAAAATTTAATTATTAATTTTAGTTGTTAATTTTGTTTGTCTACTAGTCTATATCAATATTATTAAAATATTGATAAATCTTAAGATTGTGAAAAAATGTCTCTGTCTCCGCTGGGATCTGAACCCAGGACCTTCAGATTTCC
>JAAAKG020040350.1:2085-19044 GCA_010014905.2 Druon quercuslanigerum
TTAAGAATCATAAAATATCCTTTTTGCTTTGTGCACAGATACTTTGCAAAGTCTCTTTAACAACTTTTCGCCAAAACTGAAGTCGACTTAATTTTCGGAACGAAATTATTCAAGACTCTTTTAAAAACTTGTTTTGAAAAATAAAAAATTTATTTCCTGAACTATAAAAAGGTTTTAAGAATCATAAAATATCCTTTTTGCTTTGTGCACAGATACTTTGCAAAGTCTCTTTAACAACTTTTCGCCAAAACCAAAATCGACATTGATGTGTTTTTATAGAATGGCTCAATTTAAATTGTTCAGGATTACAAAGGATTACTGTGGATGACAAAGCGTTATAGAGTATTACACTAGCAAAGCATAAATCTAACAAAATTTCCAGCATGATGGATTTCTTTTTAACAAAATTTTTAAACTTTCAACTTCAACAAGAAGATTAATTATCTACCATGTCAATTTAGAAAAAATACATGAATTTTTAACGAAGTAGCTAAATTTTTAACTGTTAAAGATTATTTTTTCATTTAACACTTTTACAGTCAAGCCTAGAACCTATTAATTAAAAATAATGAAAAAATTCAGAAATAATATATGGTAAATTTTTAGAATTTTTTAAGTTTCCATTCAGTACAAGCTAACTTATAACTACCCTAGAAAATGCGGAATAATTTATTTTTATCTTATTCACGTTTTTTTGTGCATAATTATATTTTTTTGCATTACGGTAACTGGCTGCAACAATGGTCGTACAAAGGATTGGAATAAAATAGTAAGATTTTCAATTAAAAAAATTAATTCAGAGAAGAAAGGAAGAAATGTTTTACAAAATGGGTTAGTTTTGAATCAAAGAGATAAATTTTTAACTAAAATAAATTATTTTCCTATTAAAAAATTCAATTTAGCCATAAAACGACAGTTTTGTAACAAAATACTTAATTTTTTACCATAATACCTAATTTTTTAACGAATTATATAAATTCACAACGAAAACGGTTAAACTTAGCCAAGCAAGATAAACTTAAAAGAAAATAGTTGAATCCTTCACTACAAAGATTAATTCACAAATAAACAGTTGACTTCTTAACCTTAAGGATTCTTTTCTTACGAAATTGTTACATTTTCAGTAAAGAAGATCAATTACCAACAAAATATCTAAATTCTTAAGCAACCAAATCACTTTCACCCAAAAGAAATTAATTTTTTTCTGAAAAATACGAATTTTCAAAAAAAGGCAAAATTATGAAGTTACAATAAAAATGAAGAAGTTAAATTTTCTATAAAAAATTAATTTTCTGCCAAAGATTTTAATTTTCTTTCCAAAAAAATTAATTTTAAATAAAATACATGAAGGTTCAACAAAAACCATGAATTTACACTAAAGAATAAACAGTTAAATTTGGAGTTTAAAATTTAAGGTTGAACCAAAAAATGACTGAGATTCAAACAAATAGTTAAATTTTTAACCGTAAAGATTGTTTGTCAAGAAAAAGTTTAGTTTTTTACCATAAGAAATAAATTTTACACAAAATAGAAAAATTTTTAACCAAAGAGTTGACTTTTCGAGTATAAATATTCATTTTCTAGAAAGAAGTTTCAACAATAATTAAAATAATTAAATTTTCAGTTAAAATAATGAATGTTTTACCATTGAGAAAAGGATTTTTAACAATATAGTTAAATTTTTTACCTTAATAGTAAAATAACAATCTAAGAAGATGAATTTTCAACTAAAAAAATTATTTTTTAACAAAATTGCTAACTTTTCTCCAATAGTAGATTTATTTTCACAGAAAATGGACCAGTTATATTTTTGTTATGCAAAGTAATTTTTAAATAATGAATTAGCAAACAATTTTCAACTAAACTATTTAAAAATCTTTGTATTACCTACATAAAATATTCCAAATAACCTGCGGCACTTTGAATTAAATTACTTAATTTGTTAACTTGCATTAACTTGCACTAAAAGAAACCCTTGAATAAAGAAATTTATTTTTATTATTTCATGAGACTTTTTAGAAATTACGCATTTTACATACAGAAGGAGAAGAGATTTTCAAACTAAAAATTTAATTGAAAAACAAATTTTTTTTAAATCGGAAAATCATATTGATTCGCTTTATTAAAAGAAATAACTTTTGAAAACTTCTGTTAGTTTGCGAAAAAATATTAAAACATAATAAATTTATGATTCTCTTAAAACTAATATATTAAATATATATTATTAGATTGTGCTGGATCAACTAGAAATTAAAAGGAGCCCCATCCATATTTTCTAGATAAGAAATTCTGGTAGAAACTTTACCAGAACCCAAATCCAAATAATTAATGAGGGGAAAATTTTTGCATGGGATTATTCGAAGTATTTCAATTTTGAGATAGAAATCTTGAAGCGATAAAATCATGTGGCTAGCTTTTTTCTCAAAAGGGAAGATAAGAATCACACTATCACGAAAAGTAGGCTCGTTGAAGAAACCTCCGTTGAGAATTGCCTCTATCGTTGGAAGTGAGATAAAATCGCCAGTCTCGCGTTAGACATGTTTATCGAAATTATTCCAACAGCAAAAGAAAGGTCTTCCATGTTAAAAAAATGGTATTCAAATTTTTACCAATTATTGGCACGCTCAACGAATTTTATATAAATTAATTTCGTCTTTTTTGCAAAATATGATTTGCGATTTTAATGAATTATAGTTTGGAATTTTACTATACAGAACCGTTAAGTATAGCTACACTAACATTTTTAAAACATTGTCATTTTCAACTTGATTGCCCAAAAAGTAAATCAACTAATTTTTATTATTTTTTTTATCATTTACATTAATAATAATAATAATAATATATTACTGTAACCATCTTAAGCCTGTGACAACATTTTATAATATATTAAACTGCGGTGGCTTAGCTGGTTGGAAGCTCGGACTTCACCTCAGGGTTCGACCTCTGGAAATTTTTCTATGTACCTTTACCGAGGTTCTGGTGGTTCGGAACCCACCTTAAGCTTTAGGTTTCCAGATCGTGCACTTGACTGCAACCTAGTCCGTCATTGATGGGGTAAAACCCCTGGCTTTGTTGAATATGTTGGAGACACACTGCTCTCATCAGATCACTTTATTGCTTTAAAAAAATGCTTTTAAAATAAATAATTGTAAATTTTAAATCTTCAAAATTAAAGTATTCTAACAAAAAATAAAAATTACATACCTTTTAAATATAAATCATAAAAACTAAATAATTTTCCAATCTGTATTTCCAAGAGCAAGAATTTTCAGTTGTAAATCTTGTAAAATACAAACCTATCAATTTTAATGCTCGAAATTCAAAGGATTTTAATTTTTAAACTAAAAATTAAAAGTTACTCAAATTTTTATTTTCATCATTTAAAATTCTGTAATTTAATTTATTTACATTTGAAAGTTCTTCAGTTTAAAAGATTTGTAACTTGAAATTTGTTTTTGGGTTTTAAAATAATAAATATTTCAAGAAGCAAAAAAAGACAAGAATTTTCTATTGCAACTCTGCAAAGTTAAGGAACTTTTAATTTTGAATCTAAAAAATTTAAAAGTTTTTAATTTTGAGAGTTTAGATTTAATAACTATCACAGATTTAAGTAAAAAAATAAAAAATTTTACATATTAGATTCTTCATTTTCTAAATTTCTTTAATTTGGAAAATTTAGAATTAAAAATTTGACTTTTGATCTTCAAAATCGTCAAAATTAAAGAATTTTATTTTGGTATTTTAAAAATGAAAAAGATTTTAATTTCGAAAACTTTCAATTAAAAATTAAGAATGTTTTAAGTTTTCAATTTTTAAATTCTGCAATGTTGATTAATTATATTCGAAATATCTTCAATTTGTAAGATTGAGATTTGAAAATTTGTCTTTTGATTTTCATTCCATCAGAATTTAAGAATTTCCATGTATTCTTCTTTGAATTTAAAGAGTTTTTAACATTTCCTTTTCCAAAATTTAGAAATTTGAATTTGAATTATCTGAAATTAAAACTTTATTATTTTTGAAATCTAATTAAAAAATTCGTCTATTTTTAAGTTTTCAAATTAAAATTTTGCAATTTCGATGGTTTACTTTAGAAGTTTCTTTAATTTAAAAATTTATAATTATTAAAATTGTCTTTTTGTTGATTAAATTATTTAAATTTAGGGATTTTAATTTTTGCATCCATAAAATTCAAGAGTTTTTTATTGTCAATATATTAAATTATATCTACTATTAAAAATAAAATCCATATTAAAATTTCTTACATTATACAAGTAAATAATAGAAATTGAAGAAACTTTAATTAAAAATATTTAATATAGAACTATTTGAAAAAACTTTAAAATTGCAAACATCTGCAAATTGGGAAAGTGTCGAAAATCAATTTCTATAATTGCAGAATGTTTTTTATTGACATCTTATTTCGATATACAACCCAATTTAAAAATAATTACAATAAAAATGTAACTAAAATTTATTCATAACCGTTTAAGCTATTTTAATACTTACTTTATATTAAATTTTTATGATTAATCCTTTATAGTACATCCAATTACTACTTTTAATTTAATTACTACTTTAAATTTGATAATTAGGCAAAAAAAGTAAAAAAATGTTTAATTCGGGCTGGTAGCGCCCTTTTTCTAGCATAATAATATTTGGTTTAATGTTAAATACAATTGCAATAGGGGTTGAAAATTTTTCAGTTCTGAATAGTCTGAAACTTAAATTACCTAATGTTATACAATTTAATTTGAAAGTTTACAATTAAACCCACCAAATTTTTGAACAGATCAATTTTTTCGGTGAGGTATTTAAACAGATTTTAAAGTAAGGTTTTCAGAATTTATTCTATTAAACTATATCAAATAAAGCATCTAAGATTAAAAAAAAAATAATCAAAGTAGGTGATCTGCGTCTACAAAAAAGAGTTTTGTGGTCTGTCAAGTACCTCCTTCTCCCATACTTTCCCACCTCAACCCCCCCCCCTACTTTCGCCCGCCCACTCCTTTTCTACTTCCCCTCCCCACACTTCAACCTTCGCTTCTCCTACCATTCTCAACTTTTTTTTATTCTACTTCCCTTTCTCTTCACTTCCTCTCACATTTCTTCGCACTTTATCCACACATTTAATTTCACCTCCCCTACTTCCCCTTTCTTTATTTTCTCTATTTTCTCCTACTTTAAATTCACTAATTCCCTCTCTTTACCTTCCTTCATTTCTCCTATTTCTTTTCCCATCCCCGGTGTTCCTCCAACCAGCAGTCTCAATATCCCCGCTCTAAGCGCCACCAACAACCACCTAAGCGTACCACCGCCCAATGTACAGAATTCGCTAATACCATCCTCCTCCTCTTCCTCTTCCTCTTCCTCCTCCTCCTGCCATCATTATCATCAACATCACGCTCTCTTTTCCTCATCATCATCATCATCGACCACCACCACCTCGCAATCCCAACTGGCACAACTACCATCATCTTCATCATCCTCATCATCCTCATCACTCTTCTCTTTACGGCCCATCACTTTCATCATTGCAAATGAGCTCTCCTTACTTTTCCTTTTTGAAAAAAGTAAGATTTACGGATGAACGGACGGATACTCGTCTAATACTAAAGGACAACGGGGAAACTAAACCCGCTAAATAAAAATAAAATAAAAATTTCTCCTTACATGTAGCTTTAAGAACTTGTGATGAGTTGGTCACGTGAGCAGCTTTCCTACCTTACCGACAGATTTTTTATTTCCTAAATTATTTTTACATCAGGCGTCACATCCAGTATCCCCAATCGTCAACTCGATGAGTCACTTCGTTTTTTGAAAATAAGTTAGGAAATAAAAAATTCTCGGTAAGGTAGAAATCTACTCTCGTCTCCATTTTCTCGCATGGCCTTAAGAACAACATACTTCAATAGCCATTGATTTTGTTGACACTAGTAAAGCCTCAGAATGAATTGGAATACATTGTTGACTGATTCAATGAATTTTAACTAAATTATCGATCTAGAAACGTATGACCTGTTCCTAAAAAATAACCCGCGAACAGAAAATAAAGGAAATGGGAGAGAAATCTTATTAGCTTTAAATATAACGAAAGCAATGAGTCATTATAATATTAAATAACACTTAGCAAAAATTGTGCTTAAGGAGATGGTATATTAATAACATGGTCCCGACAGCGTTCCTTCTTGGCAGTGAGTCGCTGGTGCAATTAACCCAGATACCACTTACATGCAGTTCGGGTATTCAGAATACCAGATTCCCCACATTAGTTGAGCAGACTCTTTTTGCGAATGAATTTGCACGCAAAATCCTAACGTTTCGCCCCCTGTGAAGAGCATACCTCTAGGGCGCGAAGCACGCGAGGAAATTAATCTCTGCAATAATCGGAACCCATTTCCGGTCTTGTCAACTCTACCAGACGCGTACAAAGTAATTAGTCTGATTTTACCTTCTTCATCAACTATACTCGCCAACTCATCGCTCTCATTTTTTTATTTCCTCCTATGCTTTCTTTGCAAATGTCACTCTTTCTCACTCTCATACCTCTTTCTATTGAAATTTCTTTGTTTCTTCTCTTTCCCATTCTCATATATGCTCTTATTCTATTTTTTTTAGTTTATATATGGGTAATTCTCCACAGAGATGGCACTTTGATGCTTATTGATCGTATTATTAAAACTACTGGTTGTATTATTTTAAAACTTAGTAGACATCTTCATTTTCGCACCTCATAACAAGCTCCAGAGTCAAGTTAGGCTATATTATGACAGAAAAAACTGAAATTAAATGTTGTTTCGTGTATTATTTTCTGCTGTTGAAGATAACATGCTGTTTATTAAAAGTTTATCCTATGATCGAATAAAATCTGTCGTCTGCTACGTACTTAACAACAGTAGGAAAATGGCAAAGTATAAGTGAATGCGAGCTATAAATCAGTGTTATTTTAAAAATGATTTGATTTATAGTGGGTAAATCAAAATGTATTTTGCGTGAATGTAAATAAAAAACTTGACTCAGTAACCATCGTCACCATCTTTAAAGATTACGCCACGGCTTATGCAGTTCATGAGATGGTCATGAACAGGACCGAATGATCAATGAATTTATTGCTCCGGAAAAATTTACAACTAATAATTATGCAAATTTTAAGTTTCACTATGAAAAATTCTGCATTTCTGATGTTTGCTTTCGAAATTTCTTCAGTTTGGAAGATCCAGAATTCGAAACTTGTCTAATGGTTTTTAAAGTAATGTATAAGATTTATAAGGAAAGAATCGAAAATCTCAAGGAATAGGATGCAAAAGTAGTGAGAGGAGGGGATGTGTCAAGAAATTTTGGTAGAAGGAGAAGGAGAAAGAAGGTCATGGAGGAGGAGGGGGGGAAGGGCATGGAATGAAGAAGGACAAGCACAAAGAAGGGAATAGAAGTGGAGTACGGATAGTAAATTAAGGGGGAGAGAGGGGAAGCGATAGCAGGCGAAAGTAGTGAACTAGAAGTGAAGCGCAGTATGATGAAGAAGAGGATGTTTGAGTAGGAAAAGGTAGAGAAAGTAGGGATGAACTTATTGAACAGGAAGTAGAGGAAGGGAGAAGAGATGAATAGGAATGAGTTAGAGGTAGTCAGACGGCTCGAGTTGTTAGTGTAGAAAGGGGTAGTAGGAAACTTATGATAATGTGGGGGAATTTAGTTATGGTAGGGGAGCAATAGGAATAGGAAGTAGAAAAAGTGAAGTAATGGAAAGTAGGATGTAAGGAAAGTGAGTGGAGGTGAATGTACGAGAACTATGGGAATGGATATAAGAGGAAGTGAAGAGAGAGTTGGGTAATGAGAGGGTTAAGGAATGGTAGTAAGAAAAGAGCTGGCGGGGAGGATAAGGAGAGGAGGACTAGATGAAACAAGGAGAATGTAGGCGAGGTAGGGCAAGTAGGAGTAGTGAGGACATGGGAAGGGAATTAGAAGAAGTATAGAAATTGAAGGTAGGGGACTCATGGGACATTAGAGGAGTGTTAGAGTTACGGAGCGCGGTGAGGGTGTTAGGCACATGAAGATGGGTAGGGAAAGGGGAGTCTGATATGGTACGGGAAGTGAAGGGGAAGTAAATTAGAGGACGTAAGAGGTGTGTCATTCCGAGAGGGTGAAATTCGAAGGACATGATTAGCATTTTAGTAGGCTACGGATCTATTTGTAAGCGCGCAGCGTCTACTTTGATTAATTTGTATTATCTACTATATCTTTCTATCTCTTCTTATTTTTTTTTCTCCGTGTGCAGTTCCACACGAAGCTCCTGTGCTACCCGTTTTTCTCATTATCTTGCTTTGTTACCCGCTCATTTAGCACGTAGCAGGTCTTTGAAGTTTATTCAGATTCACCGAACCGTTTCGCACCAGTGTGCAACACCCGGTTCTGCCGTGCGGGTGCACATACACCAACCTTCCGGGAGAAAGAAAATTCTAAAGGAATCCAGAGCACTCTTGGATTCTTCTTTTCACAAAGGGTTTTACGGTTGCGTTCTCACTCGACTTCTGAACTTCCACTTAGATTAACAATATCAAGAAACTTCTACTCCCTTTTACACTTAGAAAAGAATGAACATATTCAAGATTCTATCCGTATATATTCGCAAAACTATAAGGAGATGAAAATTTTAATTTGTCTCTAAACAAAAACGCCAGGCGGTATTTTGCATTATTCCAAAACTGGAATTATTTGATAATTTTGGTTTCACTTTCCCGCTGTGTTAAAAAAGTTTGTTTTTGAACCTAAAATATTCATTTAAATAATTGTTTCTTCCAATTAAAACTACTCTTTTGCTTCAGAAAAAAATTTTTTTTGCTTATATGCTTATGTTATGTACTTTTATGTTTTTTTTTAATTCTTTTTTTTACTTCGTCAAAATCCGAGTGCTTTATTTGAGTTAGAAAAGTAAATAGCATGCCTGTACATTAATAAAAGTTATTATTTAAATTAAATTAACATATCATTTATGAAAATCATATTCTCTTGTTTTTTCATCAGAATTGGTCTAAACTAGTTACAGATATGATAATCAAATCCCAATTATGAGGAGATTTAACTGCAATTTTAAAGGATGATTAGCATGTTTAAGTCCATATTTTCTGAGAAACTTAACGATATGAAAAACTCATATTTGAACGAAATTGCACATAGTGGGGCAAAACTTATATGGAAAAATTAATTTTCTGAAGACAATTATTATCCGTTTCAAACTTTTTTTATAATAAAAGCTAATAAAATTTCACATCAATCCCATGAACCAGATTTTAGAAAATACATTTGATTATCTTTTTTAACTTAAACAATCTATGGGAAAAAATTTATCTTAGTTTTATTTTCGAGGAATTCATTTTTTTATGAGTTGTTAGATTTATTTCATGAAACCTAGAACCAGTAAAGAAGAAAAAAGTCGTTTTCTAGTAGCAAAAACTAACCAAAAATTTACAAATGGGTTTAATTTATTATAAACAAATAAGTGGATAAAAATTGTTTCGTGGGAAGTGTCTGCAGTTGCTCCCTAGATTCACACTAAATGTGAAAAATTTATGGGAAAAAAAGAGTTATATTAAATTAATGGCAGGTATTGAATAACTTTTAATTTTATAAAAAAATGTATAGACATCTGCAGTAAACAAAGATTTTCAAAATTAATTGTCGAAGAATTACTCAAAAATAAAATCTATTTTTCATATTAAGTAACAAATTAACAATTGAAGTGTTGAACTATTTCTTTTGGTACAAAATTTGCCTTTTTTACTTAATCTAACGTAAGTATCTAATTATAAACATTAAAGGATAAATTTAATATTTGGCTTTTTTCATCATTTCAACTTACTTTGTCTGATGCAATCAGTCGTGAATAACTATTTTTTAATATTTTCTTATACAGTTGGTCAAAAATCAATTAATTTGATTGTAATTAGTTATTTTAGAATCATTTTTTTCTCGTCTAACGTGAACATTCGTAAATTCCAAAAGAAAAACGTAATTTTAGTTTTTAAATGCCTGAGAAAAGACAATTTTTGTTCATACAAGTATTAGTTACCATAGCAATAGTCAATTTTTGTCCAAATATTTTTTAAATTTATAGCAGAGTTAAAAAATAATTAAAATTGATAAAAATTTACATGAGCAAAAGAAACTACATTTTTAAATGTCAACCAAATGTTTTATTTTCACAACATGTGATCAATTACCATTTTTCAATATTTTCATGTTGTTTAGATTGAAATAATTTTTTTAACGCAATAAAAGAATATTCAGCAAAATATTCAAATTTTTAACCAAAAAATAAATAAAATAATAAATAAAAAATATCAATTTTCAAACTAAGATGTAAATTTTGAACCTAAAATTTGAATTTTCAACCAAGCAAATACATTTTCTGCTAAAGAAGATTTAATTTTAACAAAAGTCTCGTGCACCCTGATGACATGGAGCGACCCAAGGACGACCGCCTTCTGCATTTTCCCCGCAAGTGTTTTAGTATATTTTTCACACACAGGGATGCTTTTTAGGCTATTAACCAGTGAAAGCTTGACACGTCTAAGAGCGCCGATGATAAGGACGATTAATTTAACAGAATATTCCAGGTACGCTCGTCGCAACTCCCTAACAAGGTCTCTATACCTCTCTTTCTTTCCATTATCCTTGGCTTTCATGTTTTTGTGTGATAGTGCCAAAAATTCAATAACGAACATAGTTCGCTTCGCGAACTCAAGAAGAACTATGTCAGGCCTTTAAAGTGAAACAGAAACAATTGTCGAGAATATAAAGTTTCAGTATATGCGGCACTCCTCATTCTCGACAATTGACTCTATTTCCCCAGGAGCGTTTAGCTTTTGGAAGAAATTTTCTACCAAAATGGTGAAGTAGTCAACAGGAAGAATAAGATTCCACTACAAAAGAAAAGTTTTAGCAAAATAAATCAATTTTGAACCAAAAAATGTTTTGTCAATTAAGATGATAAATCATGAACAAGAAAATTTATTTTCAACCCAATAGTTGAACTTTCAACTCAAGATATGAATTCTCTCTTCAAAAACCTTAAGCTAATTATCAAAGTTCTTAACCATACAAATAATATATCTACCAAGAATATTAAATGCCTATCAAAGAAGAGGAATTTTTTACTTGAAAATGGAATAGTTAAATTTGTAGTAAAAAAAATTATATTCCAATGAAAAAGACTAATTTTTAGTCAAAATAAAACAAATTCTTAGTCAAAAAATTATTTCAACACAAAAATATTGATGTTAATCAAAATACGTGAATTTTTCTATACAAAATTGTAGTTTTTAAAGGAATTTTCAACCTAATGGTTAAATTTTCCAAACAAAGTAATGAATTTTCAACCAAAAAGGTAAATTCTTCAACATGAATATTAATATTTCACTACAAAATGACAAAGTTTCATCCAAATAGTCAAATTTTGAAAAAGAAAAATGTGTTTTCAGCTAAAATAATAAGTCATCAACCGTGAAAAATTAAATTAAAAAAAAAATTAGTTGCACTTTAAGCTAAGTAGTTGAACTTGAAATCAAAAAGGTTTTCCTCTAAAGTGTTAATAAAACAATTTTTCCATTTATATTGAATTTACTGAAATTTTTTGCTGCAATAAAAAACTTCTGTAAATAATATACAACGTCTTTAAATCCTATAAGATTTTGAACTACCAAATCTATAAAAAAATATTGGAAAATGAACCAGTTTTTTAAAGAAAGTAAAATTAGCGCGCGCATAGCGCGCAAAATGTTCTAGTTTAATCTATTGCAGGTTCACTCGTACGTGCAAAACTTTTTTTTTGCCTACGATGACTAACTTTAACATAAATAAATTATGTTATTATGAAATTTGTATTATCATCAGAGAATAACATAAATTCTTATCATCTATGCAGACTAGATAGAGCTACGAATTAAAAAAAATGTAATGAAATTTTTTCGGAAATAAGTCTTGTACTTATCTCAATCTCACTAGGTGCTGTCCATTACTTATGTAAGGCAATTTAGGGGGGGGGGGGTCAAAAAAATCTTACGATATCTTACGATAACATAAAATAAATTCAAAGAGGATCTTACGTAAAATCAGTAATCTAAAAAGTCGTATTTTTAAGTTCAGCCGTGCAAAGAATGCTCTCGAATCTCGGTGAACTAATCAATACGACGCAAATGATGAATAAATAAATAGTAAAAGGCATTTTGTTTATTTATAATAGTTAAATTATTTATTTAGAATAATATAAAATGTTATTTCACAAAACTGCTTGTAATATTTAGTTGCTTATACAACGAACACAATGTCGGACTATTTTTTGAATAAATAGGCTGTAAAAAAAATGAGTTGCCTTTTTTTTTGAAATTATGGTGAAAAATCTTACGTAAGTTGGAGGGGGATTATAAAAATTTTACGTTGTCTTATTGAGTGGCGGGAGGGGATCAAAAATTGCCTAAACTTGCCTTACGTAAGTAATGGACAGCCCCCTAGTAGCTTAATAGGAAAGCACCTGACCGAGAATCGAAAGTTATTTAGTTCGATTTCCAGCAGAGCGAAAGAAGAATATCTTTTTCAGAAAAAATGTAATTCGAGTGAGTTTAATCCCAGAGGAGATTATCCCATTCACAAAAGACTATTGCTCTTGAATGTGGGTCACATGATGCTGGAGGTGGTTGAGGCTCTTGAAACTTGTCCGGAACAATGACGGGTGAAATAATTACAAGCGAACGAAATATGTAGCCTTAAGCCCTAGGACGTGTAGGTTGGACTTGCGGGGCATCCTTCCATGCCTAGATGCATGTTACGTGGCTCTAGATTCTAGGTGGAGTGTCATGCACGGGAACGCTCGCGAGGCGGATTTACTTAACGGATGAGTGCGAAGCTGTCAGAATAATCCGCGGCCTCGAGTAATAATGGACTCAAGTGCAAATTTACCTTTGTGGCATATGTATATATAACATAGTCATCAAAGTAAATAATTCAGGTTTACTACTCAGAACTCACCCTGCACTACTGGGACATTATCCTTAACAAACGAAATATACAGTTTGCATTTGAAATGTCCATTGTGGTCGCCAAAAATCCACTGGTTGCTCCCAAGAGCGAGCGATTATCTCAAGCATTGAAAGTGACATTTTCGTGGAGGCTTTACCGATTCTCGTTCCATTTTTCTGTTCAAATTTATTTTATTACATTCTCATCTGAGAAGGTATTAGATTTGTGCAAAATTTAACCCCCCACCCCCCTCCCAGTCATATGAAAGCTAAAAGTGTTCTACGTAAACGAGTTTGAAGATGTTTATTTACCAAAAATTTTGTGCTTTGCAGACTGAAAAAAGTAAAAAAAGTAAGGATTTTCGGATGCATTTAAGAACAGTTAAGTTTAGATCATTATTTCTTATACAAGGGGCAATGGCAAAAAATTGAAAAAAATTCATGGGTATGATAAATCTGTTATGAACACAGTGCAATTGAGGAATTTAAGTAATAATAAAAATTGTTACTTAAAAGTAGAAAAATATACAACTATATTATCTGCAGTTCTAAAAAATTTATTAAAGTTATTCAAAGTGCAAACTGTAACGGATAGACTCAGTAATTATTTTCAATAATCCAATTCAATAATAAGTCGGCTGTAAAAAAAAGAGGTTTGGGCTGCTTTCTGGCACTTGTTTTCCAGAAAAAAAATAGTCTAAAAATATCGCGATTTCCGCAACAAATAAAACTACCATATCCTTCCTGATTATTGAAAATAATTACTGAGTCTATCCGTTACAGTTTGCAGTTTGAATAGCTTTAATATCTTTTTTATAACTGAAGATAATATAGTAGTATATTTTTGTACTTTTAAGCAACAATTTTTATTATTTCTTAAATTTCTCAACTGCAATGTGTTCATAACAGTTTTGCTCATACTCATGAGATTTTTCAATTTTTTGCCATTGCCCCTTGTATAAGAACTAATGGTCTAAACTTGACTGTTCTCATATGTAACTGAAAATCCTTACTTTTTTTTACATTTTTCAGTCTGCAAAGAACAAAATTTCTTTTACATAAACTTTTTCAAGCTTATTTACGTAGAACACTTTCAGCTTTCTTACGACTATTTTTTATTGTTCTAGCATTCTTTGGCTGAGTTTTTAAACTTCAAAGGCAGATGCCTACCATTTTCTCGCTGATAGTAGTAGTTTTTCATCATAACAGTACAGATTATACTGTCAGGATGAAAAACTTATAGACACTATTTTACCTACTTTCATGGTACTGGTGTTGTATCAACCCCCCTCCCCGACAAGGGTCTATATATATATATATTTTTTTTTTCTTTCTTTCTTTCTTTCTTTTCTTTTCTTTCTTTCTTTTCTTTCTTTCTTTTATATTTTTTCTTCTTTGGGTAAACTAACGACAAACCCGCTTACAGCATGAATTCACGATTATTTTGAGTTTTGTTGTGTGAATTTATGTTCTTTCCTTCAAAAACTACGTTAAGCGCTAAAAAGGGGTGGATTTTGGGGCCCCTCTTTGTTAATTATCACTTTTTGATGGGATGCGTAGTTTTCACTTCAATTGCGAAAAACATCATTAACAGTAAAACAAATCTGCCCGTTGTGTGGGCACATTCTCATTAAAACTTCTGACTTTTAATTTTTCTTCGTTTGGTGTAGGGGGTTTAAAAAAATTTATTTCCTGTATGCCTAAATGCTATTTTTTACGATTAAAGCCAGAAATAGAACTGTTGAAAAATGATTTATAACAAATTATTTAATTTTTACATTCTTATCCAAGAAGTTGTTAGATTGGTGTAAAATTTGACCCACCCAGTTTTTGACAAATGTCCACGTTTTGAGAACCCCTGAGTCCGAAAAACAAGTTTTTACGAAAGTGTCTGTATTTATGTCTGCATGTCTGTACATATGTCTGTATGTCTGTCTGTTTCCACGATAACTTTAAAAAAAAATCCATTAGATTGGCCTTGAGTACACTCTTTTAGTGTTCATCTTTAAGTATCGACTTTGTTAGCGAGCCATTTGGGACAAGAATTCAAAAAGTTAGCGGACTTTAAATATTTTTGAAACTATTTTTTTTTAAATTTAAAATGTCTTTATACGGATATTCAAATTATTTAAAATGTCAATCACATTATCCTAATGACTTTTTTCACAACAATAAAAATTACCAGAGTTATAGCATTTACAAAATTTTAAAAAACACACGACAGGGAACATTTTAAACTAAATAAGGTACGATATGAAAAAAAGGCAAGGGCATAAAAACGTTAAATTTTTTAATTTCCTACAAGATTACAATAACAACTTTTTGACTTTTCTTGAGAAAAAAAACTACAATATTTACAGCATAAAAAATAATGAAAAATCCAAAAATTACATTTCTTCAATAAATTTTTTTTTAAGAATGCGCGTTGCATTTATGGAAATCACATACAATTTGAGAAACAGATAATATTTAAACTGAGAAGATTAAATGCCTATTAAAAAAGAGGAACTTTTTTACATAAGAATTTAATAGTTAAATTTTTAGTAAAAAAAATTATATTCGAGTAAAGAAGACTAATTTTTATTCTAAATGAAACAAATTTTTAGTCAAAAAATTAATTAATTCTAAGCCCAACAGTATTGATGTTTATCAAAATGCATGAATTTTTTATACAAAATTGTAGTTTTTAAATAATTTTAACCCTAATGCTTACATTTAAAAAAATGAATTTTTAACCAAAAAGGTATGTCTGTATGTATGTCTGTATGTCTGTATGTATGTATGTCTGCCTGTTTCCACGATAACTTTTGAGAAAATTACTCTATTAGATTGGCCTTTGGTACACTCTTATATTGTCCTAAACTAAATACCAACTTTGTTAGCCAGACATTTTTGATAAAAATTTAAAAAGGTAGCGGATTTTTGATATTTTTGAGACCACTTCTCTTCAAAATTAAAAAATTCTCTGTACAGATTTTCATATTATTCTAAAAGTGAAATAAATTATCATAATGACCTTTGCTTACAACAACAAACATTATCAGAGTTATAGCCTTTACAAAGTTTCAAAAAACACAGGACAAGGAACATTTTAAAACAAATAAGGCACGATATGGAAAACAGACAAGGGAATAAAAACTTTGATTTTCGAATTCCCTATAATATCATAATAACAACTTTTTGACTTTTTTTGAAAAAAAAGAAAATTCCAATTTTGACAGCATAAAAAATAATGGAAAATCTAAAAATTACATTTTTTCAATAACAAAAGTGTTTCTTAAGAATGCGCGTTGCTTTAAACAAAACAATATAAATACGTCTGTTTTAATACCAATTCTTGTTATGCATTGATGAGATTGAGTTCATTAATGCCGAAAGAGCTTTTACAAGAGAGAATTAACAATCTTCAAATTACTGCTGTCGATGCTTTGGCCTTTAGTTTTACAAAGTAAAACGCGAAGCGCAAGATAAATATACTATCGAGCACAAAGTTTTTTTTTTAGTAGGATTCGGACAAGGATAATAATATATCAATGGCTTTTGAGAAAAAAGTCCTTTCTGTTTGGCGAAATGTGTAACGATACGACTATTGTATTCATTTTCTTAAATATAGAGAAATGATAATATCAGAGAACTCATTCATTTTTACATTCTCATCAGAGAAGGTATTAGATTTGTGCAAAATTTGACCCCCCCGGTTTTTGTCAAATGTTTACGTTTTGAGACCCCCTGAACCCAAAAAACAGGTTTTTACGAATGTGTCTGTCGGTCTGTCTGTCTGTTTGTATGTCTGTCTGTGTGTCTGTAGATTTTTAGTTTGTTAGCGCGATAACTTTCGAAAGAATTGACAGATTGGATTGGCCTTTGGTATACACTTTCAGTGTCCTAAAATAAAGTTCAAGTTCGTTAGCCAGCCATTTTGGATCAAAATTCAAAAAGTGAGCACATTTTC
>JAAAKG020040361.1:0-19044 GCA_010014905.2 Druon quercuslanigerum
GAGACTGCGAATCATTTTCTTGGATCCTACAAAGATATTTTAAAAACAATGATATGCAGCACTGTCACGCCTAATTGCTATTTACTTATATGCTACTGCGTATCATTTCTTTAATTCTTCAATCAATTTCTTGATATACAAATTGACAGCAGTTGCATCGTGATTGAGCCATTCAGAAATGATCATATAACTTTCGTGTTTTAATTGCCTATTTTCTTGAAAGTAAACAACGAATGGGTGAATCGTTATTTATTCATTACTCCAGTAATGGTCTTGAATACAGTCTTGAATTACAGGAGAAAAGTTTTCGCCAAATTCACAGAGTATCACAAAAACTCCTGGTTCTAGAGATTCTTTAAAATATATATGTGAAGAATGTCCTGGAGTTGAAAAAATAGCAGAGTGTTTAAAAATTTAGCGACAAATTACCTGAACTTTTGAAGCACGATTTTCAAGAAAAGACACAAAGTCTTTAAAAGATATTAAAGAATCTCTAGAACCAGGAATTTTTGTGATACTCTGTGATTTTGGCGAAAACTTTTCTCCAGTAATTCAAGACTGTGTTCAAGACCATTACTGGAGTAATTAACAAATAACCATTCACCCATTCGTTGTTTACTTTCAAGAAAATAGGAAATTAGAACACGAAAGTTATATGATCATTTCTGAATGCCCCAATGACGATGCAACTGCTGTCAATTTGTGTATCAAGAAATTGATTGAAGATTTACAGAAAAGACACGCAGTAACAGAACTAATTTATTTTACCGCCGGAGCTGCATCGCAATATAAAAATAAGTATAACTTTATTAATCTTGCCTACCATGAACAAGATTTTGGTGTGAAAGCTAGATGGAATTTTTTCGTTACGTCCCATGGAAAAAGTCCATGCGACGAATTAAGTGGCACCTTGAAGCGTGGTGCTGCAAAAGCTAGTCTTCAACGACTACTCGAGAATCAAATCACGACTCCTCAATCGCTTAGTGAATGGGCCAAAGATGCACTGCCCAAAATAAAATCTATTTATTGCACTACAAACGATTATGAAGAGAACATGCAGTTTTTGGAACGACGGTTTTTGCATGCTCAGAGAATTAATGGCACGAGAGGGTTCCATTTTTTCGAACCCTTAAATAAAACTGAAATAAGGTGCAAAATTTACTCCGCTGCACCTGAATATGAAACCAAAATATTTAATATTCAGCAGGGAAGGAACGCTCGACGCGGTCGACCACGACGCTTAGCCGAGGAGGGAGAATAAACGTGTACGCTTCGGTTTAAAAGTGCATAACTCAGCAACCAGAAGAGGCTACAAGGCTCAAAAGGAAAAATCAAAATCGAAATTTTTTTGATATTTTTTATTTGAAATTTTGACTTTTTTCCTTCATTTTTATATAAAAAAGTGTACTACATTTTACATAACACCTATAAATTTGATAAAAATTGGTTAAAAAATTTCTGCGGTCAAGTATTTTCAAAAAAATTCATCTAAAAAGTTCAAAGTGACGTAATTCCTATAATTTTGAAATTTTCTCAAAAGTATTTCACCACAATGTCTTACCTATCTAACAATATTATTTACCCCAGTTTAAGGAAAATCGCTGATCTGGTTAACAACTCTGATATTCCTGACCTGCAACCTCTCATGGGGAAAAATCTGAAAACACGTGCTGGCTACGGTGGTCATGCGGCGAAGTGATCCGGAGACCGGGCCTCATGTTGTCATTGAGTTTTACTACCGCAACTCTTTAAAAACGAAAGTGTTTTTCTTTCCGTTTTCTAAAAGTCGTTAAACTGCTGTATCTCTGAAGATGTTCTTTCAGTTTTCTTCGTGAATTTAAACAGTGCGGATGTTTCTAATTTAACGTCGAAAAGTTAACTTCTTATAACATTCAGAAACTTGTTTTTGAATTTACGCTTATTTGCCTTCGTTTTTTGGAATTATTAACTTTCTGTCAACCAATAAAAGTGTTTGCTTTTGTTCAAAGTGCTCGTGAGATTGATGAATATTGGTTGTGTGGGATTACGGACCGTTTCTTACTTCAACGACAAGAACCCCTTACCTTCTGTAACGAAACAGGAAGAACGCACAAAGAGGTAGAGAGTTGGCGAGCGAAAGAGAAAGAGAGAAGTTAACATAGCTAAGGTTCCGAAAGATCATAGCAAACATCTCAATGACTCGTCTATTTTTGGATATTAAGGTATATATAAAGTATTTCTTTTTATTTCGAACCTTGTCCTTTTTATTAATGCTAGCTAATTATGTTTTGCTTAATATTACAATTAGCATCGCAGCAAGACATCTGAGCCAGAGTGCCTGCCCTGAAAAAAATAAAACGCAGCAACAGTTAGTCGAAATTTTTGTTTTTAATTTTACTTCAAGGTTTCTTAGAAGCAGGATAAAAGTTATCGAGTTGCGTGATGAGAAATCATAAAAGATCGTTTTACCCAAATTTCGTCTGGGTCATTAAGTCATTATTTTTATATTGCACGATCGTGAAACACGATCCCTAAACGTACAAATATTTGCATTGAGGTTTATAATATTTTCATAATCCAAGACAATTTTTCTTGTCTCGAGAAAACGTACATAAGCAAAGTAAATAAACTTTTTCAATCTAGTACATTTTCTTGAGGCAATAAATCTTTTCTTAGACAAAGAAAATATTGCATCCTGCCCCATGCAGAAATTTCCCCATCTTTCCATACTTGAAGCTGGGTTCTGATGGGGCCTCTATCAGAATATCTAGTTTATAAAAAACTGGTTGGGGCCCCTATCAGATTATCTAGTCTAGAAAAAACAGGCTGCGACCCATATCATAATATCTAGTTCAGAAAAAACTGATGAGTACCCTGTCAGGTTCTTTTGAAGAATTCCATGCTTCGTATAGGTATAGAAAATCTATATGTATCTAATGGGGCCCCGACTAGAGAACTCCTGAAACCTTATATTGCCTAACATATTAATTTTAAGGTTTTTGAAGGTTTCAGTATGTAGAAATAATGTTTTTCGGACTATGTAAATTCATTATTTTAAATACATTTTATGTCAATTTTGAAAGTTGTAAAATGGTCTTAAACACCTAAAAACCAAACCTTACACGATAGTTAAAAAATGTTAATAAAACCTGTGAAATTTCTCGATCAAATTTCTGAATTCCGTACGTTAAAATTTTTGTGTTTCCATACAAAATTACATTTTTCAACATTGAAAAAGGTTTAAAGTAGTCTACAATAGGAAAAATAAAATATTACACAAGAAAAAATTGTAATCGATTAAAATTATTTATAAAATGTCTTTATTGATATTTCTGTTAACAGTTTGTATATTTATGATTTACATGACATCGTATAATAATAAATATTTAATTAGAAGTGGAGTTTAAAATATGGTGTTTTAACATTTTTAGATGTACGTTATGAGGATGGCTTTTTCTTTGTATTTTAACTCGTAGTTTAGCGCAATGGTTAAGACTCCCGACTGCTATAGGCGATAGATTTCGGTATCGATGTTAGGTATTCGATACCCGTAGCCTTGGAAATTTTATTTGTAATATAATATTTAAAAATGTAATATATCAATTATATTTATATCAATATTTATATATCAATCAATTAATATTTATTTTGAAAACCACTTTTTTGTCATATCGTTAGAGTATAGCAGTCGTGGGTGTTAAAATTAAACAAAATTTTAAAATGAAATTTCAATTTTTAAAATTATAAATAATATTCGGGCGATATACAGTCGTAAGATGATGAATGGATCAACGTACTGGCTGCCAGTACGTTGCGCAATGCTGCCGACCTTGACATGTCAGCTGAGAAGAATTAATAATTACCTAATAAATATAAGAAATAGGAACGCTGAGTTGCCAGTCGCCCGTTTGAGTGAAAAGGTAAGTTATTTTGGTTAAATTAATTAATTTAGTTAGTTCTTCACAATTTTCGCGTATAATTCTGTAACGAATAAAACAGCCTCACAACCGAAAAACCGATTTTCATGTTTTTATTGATTCTGAATAATGAAGACTTTCCTGAACTCATTTTCGGTCGTAAGGCTGGTTCCTTCGTTCCACGTCATATATAGATAATCTAAGAAATATACATTTAAATTAGATAGCTAATGCACATTTTTGAGGTTATCCGTATTCTCTTGTATCCTACACTGTTAAAAATTGCTGTATTAAGTTTAATACACATGTGTTGGAAGTTTTTTTCAGATACGTATATTAAATTTAAGATACCACCAAATTTGAAAGTTCAAATACACATCTGAAATTTAATACACATGTGTATTGAGCGTGGTTTCGTCTCTAAACATGTTTACCAGAAGCGATGACCCATTCAGCATTCGAGAAACATTATGAAAAGCTTCTCTATATTGTTTCTTAAAAACATTGAAAGAAACTAAATAATGGTTTATGTGGACATCTTCTAAACAGACATAGGTAAATGAATGGCTAAGTCATCTCACAGCGTGATAACCATTCTCAATAATTCATTATGAGTCACATAAAACTAATACTCCAGCACAGTTTTCCCTAAACAACATTTTTTCATTGATATTATAATAGTCAAATATCATCCAAATAGATGGTATTTTCTCACTAGAGTGAATAAATTAAATTAACACAAAACTTCGTTTTTATTCTCAAAAGTTGGGTATCCCACAAACACCTGAAAATCTCTCCCCCCCCCTCTCTCTCTCTTTCTCTCTCTCTCTCTCTCTCTCTCTCGGTTAGTGTTTGTCTTACTGGAAAATGTTGGTTTTATAAACTACGATACGATATGATAACACTTTGACAAAGTTTTTATTCATTCCGGCGGTATATTATGTGGGCTTTCGTTAGATTCCTTTAGTTGAACAAGAATAAAGAATTTAACAGTGATAACCCCAATTCTGTTTGTTCAAAAGGCAATGATTATTATGTAAATTATGTACAAAAACTGAAACGATATACAATATTTATAGGTGTATACATGGGCACGTAATAAGAAAAGTGAGAAATTAAATATAGGTATGATCAATTTTCCAATAAAGGTGGTAGGGAATTCCCTATAACCGATATTTAATCGACAGTATCAAAGTCTGTCTAATTTCCTCTCTTGTTTCTTCTTTTGGTTTCTTTCTGCCGATACTCTTATTACATCAGGGATCAATGAATCGTTACATAAAATCGTGCACACGTTATCGGACCTCGACTTCGACGATCTCGGTCTACTGTAACATGTAGACAGTGCACATATATACGTGAGACAATTTAAGACACTATTGTGATGATTTAAAAAGAGCACTGCGCGATTGACTAACTTAGGTATCAAGTTGGTCATCGAAAATCCGAATCACGACAGGTTTCATTTTTATCTCCCAATTACATACGATTCAACTTTATTCCGAGTGGCTTTTTTGTCGATCTGTTATCTAAACTGTCTCAAGGTTCTGGATTAGATTGTCTGGCAGTCTGGTCTTAAGCTTCAGCTACTTTTATTGAGTGATAATATTAGGCAAATGATAACAAAATATTAAGGATTGAATAGACTCTTTGCGTTTTAATATAATCACGCACTAAATCCGAAGGTATTAATTGATATGGAAACCTGTATCAATATAAGGAAACAAAAGCCATTTAATCATTTTGGATCATTTTTTGGCAGATCAAATTGATACTTTAAGATTTGTGTATTTAATCAAAGGTAATGTAAATATTGGACAATTTAAAATTTAATAACTATTAAAATTAAATCCCAACCAATGAATTACTTTACACATTTTAGTGAATTCTTTTTATAGAATTTGGAAGCTTTTAAACTCAAATTTCTTAAGTTTAAAAAAAAATACATTTGATTAGAAAATAAGTATAGAGAATGTAATTTGTCTATTGATGTTTCTGGAACTTCGTTAAGATTGCATTTTCCCCTAAATTGTAATCTGTCGACATGTGAGGCTTTAAAAAATTCACGCTTTACAAATTTGGACACCTTCTAATTTTAAAACTTAAATAATGGTAAAGTATTTTTTAAATAAAAATTCTTTTTTAGACTTTTCAAGTCCGATTTGTTATATTCTTAATAAAGTTATCTTTGTGATACTTTTAATCAATTGAAGGTTTTTTTTTATTTTCGTTTCAGTTTTACTTTGCACATCAAATCCCCCTTTTTCAATAAGTCTGAGATAAATGTATTTTATGAGTTTAGTTTGTGACTTCTGAATTGCATCAGTTGCAATTTCAGTCACGTAGCACATATAATGGAGATACTGAAAATTTTCCTCTCTTCACTCACTTCTGCATGAATCAATAAAGCATGTAGAGTACGTGTTTGTTCGCATGAATTATTTGTTCAGAAGCTTTATTCACGTGATTTATAACTGATATTTTATATTCACTGGGAAGCACACAGTCCACTTTTATAACCAGTTACATTGGTGCAAAATAAAACAAACTATATCCTGAATCCTCTTAATTTTTCAAGTTTCCTAAAATCTTAATTCTTCATTTCAAAAAAGAAACTTAACACGTGTTTTTTTATCTTATCAAGAAAAAAAGATACGGAAAAGATTTGAATCTTAATGAATATCAATAATTGGTACGGATATTATTTAATACAAAAAATTTCGGTGATTGACTTTTAAACACGATAATATAAATTTTCGACAAATAAGTTATTTTCAATCAAAACAGTTGAATTTTCAGAAAAAAAATATGTACAAGAAATTTTATATTTACAACCAAAAAATTCAGCTTTAAAGCAAAAGAGGTCAATTCATTACAAAACGGTTGCATTTTCAACCTAGAAACTCAATTTTAATGCCAAAAAATGAATTTTATAGAAGACACTTGAAATGTTAACCCAAAAAGTTGAATTTTCATCAAAAAGATGAATTTTCTCTAAAAAAATAAGAAATCAATTTTCAATGCAAAAATATTAAAATATTACAATACAGTTGAATTTTCAATCCGAAAATTGGAATGTTCCCCAACAAAAAAATGAATGCTTAAAAAAAATTCAATGGATGAAATTTAGGGAAAAACGAATATTCCAGAAAATAGTTAACATGCTTAATAGTTTAATTTTCTACCCGAACATACGAATTTTCCATTAAAAAAGGTAATTTTAAAACAAGCAGTGGTATTTTTAATCAACGATGAGGAAATTTTAAATCAAGAAGAATAGTTTTATAATAAAAAGGACGAATTTCCAACAATAAATATCCATTTTCGTCCAAAAATGGAAAAGGTATATTTTCAGTTACAAAAAATAATGTGAAACCAACAACCGAATTTTTAACATAATATTTCAATTTTCAGTTCATTTTTCACACAAAAATGCAGATGTTCCACGAATCATGTAATAACAGATATTCGAATAAAAAATACTTTAATTTTAAATAATAAGCAGGTAAATTCAATCAAGAAACACGAATTCTCAACCAAATAGTTTAATTCTTTAACAAAGAAGATTAATTTTTTACCAAACTATTGCATTTTAGCCCAAAAGATGAAATTTCAACAAAAAATTAATTTTCTACAAAAATAGTGGAAATATCAACCCAAAAATACAATTTTCAACGAAAAATATAATCGTCCGGAGGAAAAGACTACAAAAAATAGAAATAGAAATACAAGACAAATAAATCACTAAGAAGAATATTAAATTAGGGTGGCTACAAAACATAATTTTCAATATTCCCTGATTTTTCTTTGATAAAATTTTTATTTTTCCTGAACAATAATATTCAAAGACCAGAATCTTATAGAAATTCCCTGCCTTTGGGCCGCTTCTGACTGTCGGCCACCCGGAGGCAAATTTCAATTCGCCGCCGCTTTTAATATGCATTTTCAAATCCAAGTGTTTAGAATTATTCTAATGGAAAATTTTAAGCATTATTCAATGCTAAATTAATAATAAGTCATAAGAAATAATAATTGTTAATAATAATTATAATAAATAAAAATAAGTTATTTATAAATACACATAGTTTCAGGTAAAAGATTTACGTCTCGCTTTCGCCAAAGCGAAATCATGGATGATTGATTCACAATTAATTAGAGCTGGTATGTCCTGCTGCATAGCTATAGTAGCTAGAGCTAACATTCGTTCCTCTTGCATTGTATAATGTAGATAATTGTTTATTATCTATAATTTCGAAAAGAGTCTTTCAGCAATTGCGACGGAAGCGGCTAAGTATAAGGAGTACTCGCAATGAAACGTAAGTGTTTTTGATAAACTGACGTAATATGGTTTTTGTGGATGTAATTTAATACCTCAATCGGTGACATGTTGGCAGTTGTGCAGCAGAACTACACTAAGCTCATCTCGCAAAGCTGTGGCATGGAAGTCGCGTTTATTTTCATATCAGTTAAACTTAATTGCAAATCTTTACAATTTCGCATCAAAAATTCATCATCCATCATTCGAAGTTCATGGATGTTACATAGGAATCCACAGTAATTATTACATTCATCAAGAATCTGAAACCGTGTTTCTATGCATATAATAATTTTGTAACGATGGCTTGTTAGAAACTGTAAACGTGAAACTTTTGAAATGGATCATCTATTGACCGAATCTATTTCCTATCAGGCAGGGCCCTACAATTGAGATCGCAGCATCTTTCGGGCACGAAATATGTTGAACTTTTATAAGAAATTAGGCGATATGTATATTTTATATTTTCAAAAAAAAAAAAAATGTACAAAGTTACGCGTACTTGAATTCTGTGTTTTATTTTTCGGAAAACCCGAATGGTTTTCTTTAAACCTCTATAACTTTTATTCTAATTAAGATAATTATTATTTTCTTTGTGGTTTTTCTGAAAATATCAAAAATATATTTTCTTAAAAAAAAACACCTTTAAATTTGTTGCCAATTTTTTCTTGTTTGGACTTATACTTTAATAATGAATGAATAATAAATATGCGGCTGTTAGGAGGGAAAAACCCGCTAGTAGACACGCGGCTTTTTTGTCTGTAAAATATCCCGACCTCTACAATGGCTTACAAGCGAAAAATAAACGTGAGTCGTTTTACAAGAACGGATGGGAGAGACGCACTTGGCTTTCTTGACGTGTAAATAGACTCCAAAATCAAATATTTTACAGAGAAAGAAAAACTTATTAAGATACACCTAGCCTTACTGTGTTGATCAAGGCGGAGCCTCGACGCTTTTAAAATCTAATAAGAACGCGATTAGACACGCGGTCCTTCGTAGTTTTATTGCCATAGTCTTGCGGTTCAATTATGCAGAAAATTACAAATTTCAGTGGCAAAAAAACTTATTATTTAACCAAACATATTTGTTTGTCAGAATTCTCGTTTGCGTAGATTAGATGCAATTTTTTTTGTAAATTGATTGATGTGAAAATCTTATTTTCATAAAAAATGTGACATAAGTGTCTCTTTAACTTGCACGGCAGAATACAAGCTTGTTCAGTTCAACTTTTTTTCAGGAGTACAGTCAAGAATTACGAACAATACTTGGTTAATATACATGTTTCTACGATTCGACTCCTAACTATGAAGCATCAATCTTTTTTTCGATTTTGTTCTTGACGAATAAATGAACCAGTTTTTGTTAACTTCTTCGCTCTTCGGTAACATCTCGTTTTTGGGAAATTGAAATCACGTACCTGAATTGAGCCTCTTTCAGTAAATGTTTGAAGGACAATGTGTTAGTGATGCAATATCGAAAGCGAAATATCGGAAATATCGATATTTCGACTTCGATATATATATATATCAATAAACCATATCGATATTGATGTCCGATTATTGATACCGACTGTTTCGATTTTTTTTCAATATTTGATGAGGTTTTGTGACGCTAGATTTATGTATTTAACGTATCTTTCACGAAGCTAATTTTACAAGTAAGTTTTTAAGATACTAAAAAAAATTATATGACTAAAATAATTATATTTCAATTAATTATAAGACGTGTTAACATTGATTTATAGACGAAAAGTAAAATGCACCACGTGCTGAATTTTGATATCCTGAAACTAAGCATTTACATTATGCCGGGAAATGACTGCACTTACTTTTTACCGGATTTTGACCAGGCTTAAAAAAATTACTGTTACCTAATAGTTTATTGAAAAATACTTGTCAATATGATCAAAAAAATATTTCTTTAGTGTCCTAAACTAAAGGTCAAGTTCATTAGCCAGCCATTTTCGATAAAGGTTCAAAAAGTAGGTATATTTTGAAATTTTTGAGACCACTTTTTTTCAAAATTCAAAAATTCTCTGTGCGGTTATTCATAGCATTCAAAAATTCGAAAAATTTATCCTAATGACTTTTCAAAAAACCAAAAATTACCAGAGTTACAACACTTAAAAATTAAAAAAAAAACACGAAAATGAACATTTTTAGCCATATAAGACACAATATGAAAAAAAGTCCAGAGAAGAAAAACGTTGATTTTTGAATGTACAAGATTATAATAACAACTTTTTGACTTTTCTTGATTCAATTCAAATTCAAATTTTGACGGCATAAAAAATAATGGAAAATCCTTAGAGTACACTTTTCAGGCCAAACTATGCAAAATACAGTAAAAGATGAATCGACAACAATCGTGCATTTGAAAATATGTACAAATTGGTTATCAATCACTTTTTGATAGGACGCGTAGTTTTCGCTTTAACTGTGAAAAACTTCATTAACAGTCAAAAAAAAAATCTGTCCGCTGCGTGGGCACATTCTCATTACAACCTTTGTCTTTTTATTTTTAGTTCGTGTCGTGTGGGGGGTTTAAAAAGTTTAGTTTGTGCATGTTTTCAATTCCAGTTTTTACGATTATAACCATAAATAGTAGTAGGCCAGAATATTTGAGGATTTTTGGTATATTTTATATTAAAGAAGAGTGATTATTACAAAAACGTTTGCTACTGATGATCTTAATTATAGTTTTAACTCTTTTTTGGTGATACATGTTTCGCGGTAAAAATTTTAAGCGGTTTGAGAATAATTTCGAACCTCGAAATATGTTGCCGAAGATGAAACTTGTATTTTATTTGAACAATATTTTTGTAAAAAATATCAATTTCTGCAAACATATTTAAACAATAATTTTTCTTATATATAAATTATATTTTAAATACAAAAAAATTATGCTTAAATTAAGGAAAGAAAAGTACGATAGGGGGGTCAGGGGAAGGGGAGGTCTGCTTAGTGCAATTTAGTTTATTCTATTCCCCTTCGTAGTCACATTCGCTAAATGTCGTACTTTTTAATTCCCCCGTAAAGTCGCACAGAGTGAACACACTGTTCACTCATCACTGCTTGATCGTTCCGCGTCTGTGCTATATGATGCTGTCAAGCGATATTTCCTGACATCGACACGATCCCGACTCGATCCCCGCCACCGGTATCAGTCCAACCAACAAATGCAAAAATGTTATTAGTCCAGTCGGTTAAGTCTATATTATAAATAATATGTCTTGCCTTTGTTGGTTGGACTGATTTATAGTCTTGTTTTAACCGACTGGACTAATAACATGTCTTGCATTTGTTGGTTTGACTGATATATAGTCTTGTCTTAACCGACTGGACAAATAACATGTGTTGCTTTTGTTGGTTGGACTGCCTTAATTTTTATCATATGATCATACAATTTTTTTCCTTATCTTAGCACAAAAGATAATAACATTTTGGGTCTGATGAAATCAATTTGAAGACAAAATTTAAATTTAATTAAAAGATATTGCACAGTAAGATCCAGTTTTAATGCTTTCTAAAAATGGGGAAACAATAAAAAATTATTTCAATTTCCTTAGTTCATTTTACAGGTAAGTGTCCATAGTATTTTACTACATTTTACAAATACTTTAACAAAATGCTCCCCTACATGCTGCCTTAGGTTGAAACTTGGTGCCAAAAAGTCATAAATTTCAAAAATGTGTAAATTTTACAAATATTTTAAAACCTCATTATTTATCTCTTATGAAAAAGAAGAATTGGTAAGTATTGGATCCAATACTTACCAATACTTCTTTTTTAAAAGGGCACACTTAAATAAATTATATTATTATTTATAAAAATATTATCATCTCGAAATTTTGCAATCATCTGTTAAATACAATCATTATTTAAAACTTTGATACTTTTTGCATCAAGTTTGGTGTTACTATTCCTTACGAAGAAGTAGTATTGGTAAGTATTTAATACAATACTTACGAATACTTCTTGTTCATAAAGGATGAGAAAAAAATGTAAGTTTACATTATAAATATAAAGTAACATCCCAAAAAATTGGCTTAGACAGTTTCAACTTTTGAAAATGGTAACTGAGTGTAAAGGTAAAATAATTATAGTTCGCTTAACCACATATCAAATTTTCATGTCCCTGGTCTTGCTTCAACTTATCAGACTTGAAGGTTGGTTTTCGGGAACCATGTATGGAGGATTGCTTTTCCTCTATCTTCTCGATGGTTATACTTTCCACGGAGAGTCTAACCAATTGTCTCCGCAATTATGTTTCACTTGCCAACAGCCCTTATGCATTAGAAACTACTGCTTTGCTGATACCTGCACTAAGTACCACTAATTTCATTGCTCTATTAGCAGCAATACAGTTTGAGGTGGATCCAATATATTTTCGATGCCTGCGCTTTCGAAATTAGTTTTATTGTCAGAGTAAAATAATTAACTCATTAAATAAAAAAAAACTAGAGACTTTCCTAGAATCTAATTTGAGAAATTTCAAATACAACGCTATATTTTTGATTGATTCTACATTAAAAAATAAGTAAGTGTTATATGAAAAAATGTTTTCGGTTCGCGCCAGATATGGCACTGCTGCATTGGCGAAAAATGACATTGGTGACTGTTCAAGGAATGAGCTTCCAAATGAAAGATACAAAAGATAAAGGGACGGTTTGTTTGTGTTGATTCGTATGGGTTGGTTTGTTTGGGTTCGTTGTGCTGTTTACGTTAGTTTGGCTTAGACTTGGTAGACTTGATGGGAAATCAAACTTCAATCTAGGTTTTATCTGTGACATTATGCTTATGTCCCCAATCTGACCGGAAGTATGCAAATTTTACGCTTGAAGAAGAAATGTAACACGTGAACTATAGGTGCATGCTAAATTCAAATGCATTTTTCTCGGCACGCAGTTTTTCGAAGATCCAACTTCAAAAATGCCGCGGTCCCTCGTTTTTCAGCCTAACAAGTATTCGTCTCCTAACGAAATGCCGACCATGCCGCCAGAGTCGGTCCTTTTCTTATGGACCCACACATGCTCTACTGGCGGATAGCATTGGAACACTAACCGGGTGACCTATTAAAATTAGACAGGACTCTGAAAGGTGATAGTGTCATCCAGAATATAGATAGAAATATTTTGTAAAACCCCTTGGAGAAGCTTTTAAGTTCTGCGTGAAATGAGGCTCATTTGAAGTCATTTGAACTTATGGGTATTTAACTATAACATGAAAAGTAAAAAATAAAGAACGACACAAAGTCTATGGCTTAATGTCTCTGTTTGTTAAATTTTCGAAAGTACATTTTTTTACCCAACGTAAACTTTTAAAAAACGCAAAGCTAATTTTTAATAGGTCACCCGGTTAGTGGTCCGATACTATTCGTCAGCACTGTATATGGCAATTTTTCTTTTTTTCTTTTAAGATCAAAATGAAATCTACTTTCTTAAGAAGAATTATTTTATGCACCAAAATCAAAACACAAAAAACTTAACATATCAAAATTAGATTTCCAACTATCTTCTTTTCAGCTTGTTAGGAACGAATATATAAAAACAACAAAAAAGGTTGTTTTTTTACTGTAATTTTAACATATATTTCCTATTTTTTTCTTGTCATTTACCTACGTCCAGATCCAAGCCCAATAATTATTATATATAAAAAGACAACATATTATTTATTTACTTTAAATTTTTTTTAAATTTACTAAAATTTCTTTCTCATGGTTTCTTACACTCTGTACAGATCTCAGATCAGAAAAAATGCAATAAAGCCTAAAGGTATATGTTTTTCGTTTATCTAAGTTTAAATTTAAGATTCTTGGTTTCTGAACAAGGCTTCCCCCCATGGCATTTCCCATCTTGTGATAGTGTAATATATTATTTTCCTGCGACAGGGGTCCCATCCGAAAACCTTTGAGCATTCACTGATCACGTGAGCAGCTCGTGACAGAGACCAAACCAGCCTAACAGTTGCCACAACGAGTGGGCGTTTAGAGAATTAGAAGATGCAAACTTTTTTACTGAAGTAGGTCAGGTATAATTTAAAAAAATTTTGTAGTTTCTAAAAATCAACATTATAGAAGTGCAATATGTACGCTTATACTATTTTTATAAAAATGTTAAATATAGGTCTCCTCGTTTGAATGGAGCACGTGACCAACAGAACGTTTCATAATTTCATATAGAGTGAAGGACATTCAACTAACACGCGTGGGTGATTGTATGAGAATTATTATGATTCGACTCTTTGGACTCAAGAAAGAAAGAATTAAATATTAAAAGATGATGAAATTTTTCTGAACTTGACATTGATTTTCATATTTTTGTAAACAATTTATTTTGCAGAAATTTTTTAAAAAGTTGGTAAAAATCGAAAATGGTAATTTACCTTTAAGTGGAAACTAATTAACTTGCTGTTAAATATGTGTTAAAATGAGTAACTTTGGCGCCGAGAAGATTTACACTTTACACCAATCATTAATATAAACAGGTGCAACTTATCCTAAGCAAAAGGGAGGTACCAAGAAGTTAAGGAACCTTATTAATATAACTAAGAATTGGTTAAAAATTTTTTATGGTTTTTAGTATTATTTAAGTAATCATTTTAAAGTTATTACAAATACTAATTGTAGATATTGTTAAAAAATGATATTTTTCTAGGACTTGCGGTTATTTTTGCATGGTAAAACTTATAATTTCTTGAAATGATTAAAACTAATATATTTCGAAGTTGTATATTAGGGTGGTTCAAAAATGAATTGCAAGTTTTTTTCACTCTAGAGGGCAAGACGCCCCTCCAAAAGTTGCCATTGCCGGAGAAACAAAATCCTGAATTTTTTACAAATTCGAATATTAACACATGCCACCGGGCACCTAAAAATCCGATTTAATTAACATGAGGAAAATTTGAATTTTCAAAAAATTGAACTCATGTGCCAGGGTTTCATCGAAACGTGCCAAGTTTTTCAGAGATTTAAGAGGATTGTCTACGAAATAAAACCATGATAATAACTTTCATTTCCTACTAACCCCACCCTTCCCGCAGCGCCCCAAATAAGACTCAAAATTTAAAAAAAAACTACATTTTTACGTATTATTGTCACTTTTTAGCAACTTCCGTCGTCTTTTTCATACAAAAAATTAAGAATGGACAATTTGAATATTTACCATGACTTTTCAAACAGTATTACTGTTTGGAGTAGTAAATTTATCTAAAAACATTATGTAATTATTTAAACAATTAATTATTGTTTATATTGAAAATTTCTAAGAATTGAGCAAGAGATGACAATTTTTTAAACTGATATCCTATGCTAATGTTTATTCTCATGTTTAAAAAATTTGTAATTGCTTAAAAAATTTTTATTGGCTCAGGCTGTTATTTTTCGATAACTAAAAAAATGAAATAAAATATAATTCATCAAATCAATTACGATTTTAAAGTTTTCTTGGAAAAGTGATTATTTAAACAAATTATATTTGTTTAAACAATCAAAAAGTGGTATATGTATTCTTTCTATACACTATACAGTCAGAAACATAGTTGTGTGTGTTTGTTTTATTTCATTTTTTTAATTATAAAAAATAATGCTTGAGCAAATGGAGATTTATTTAAGATTTAAAAAAATGTATCGAAATTATGTAATTATTGAGCAAGACGTAGCATAGGATACTAGTTTAAAATAAAAGTTGATATCTCTGGCTAAATTTTTAGAAATTTTGAAAATAGACAAAAAAAAATTATTTAAATAATTACATAATGTTTAACAAAGAAATTTACTACCGCAAGCAATGACAAATGAAAAAAGACGATGGGAATTGCTAAAAAGTAACAATAGTACGTAAAAATTTATATTTTGTATTTTTGGGTCATATTTGGGGCATTGCGGGGAGGGTGGGGTTGGGTTGGGTTGGAAATGAAAGTAGGAGGAAGGAGTTCAATTTTCCGAAAATTAAAAATTTTCCCATGTTAATTAAATGGGATTTTGAAGTGCACGGTGGCACGTGTTAATGTTCAAAAATCGAGCAAAAAATTGCGGATTTTCTTTCTCCAGAAATGAAAGCTTTTGGTGGATGGGGGGGGGGGGCTTTCCCTGTATCTCGTTAAGATTTTGTTGGACCACCCTTTTGTATATACTATAAGAGTTGTATGTACATACCCATAAGCATTTCATTCTATGCTGATATAGTTATTTTTACCTGATTATGATAAGCAAAATATTTGATGTGCAGAAGTATTAAATATGACATGTGAGAGCAGAAGTTGATATCTTATAGCTAAAGAATTGCAATACTAATACTTCTCGCTAGGCTTAAGCTGAAGTTTAATAAGAGCTTGTGAACGAACGAACTCTCTCAGTTGTAAACACAAAGACGTAAAGCATTAGCCAATTATTTTTTTAAACTCTTTGCTTATATTTAGCTTTCATCCAGAATAAATGTCAGAAGTTGTGATTCTGTGCTGGATAAGATTATTAGCACATCTTGAAGCTAGAGGCAACTTACTTTCATATTAAAATATAATTTTTCTTTCTTAATTTATATAATTTCAAGAAACAGCAATTTTTAATCATGAATTTTATAATCGATGATTGGTATATGAGGAAAAAGGTACGAATTTTTATTTAAATATTTTGGAGTCAAACTTTTAGTATGGAATGCACAAATTTGAAGAAAAGATTCAAATCGCGACATTTTTTAATTTTTAGGTTCAGTTGTTAACATTTTTAAGTATGGAATCATTTAGTTTACAATGCGTAATTCTAAAATATTTTTATTTAAAAAATTTTAATTTTAGATTTTAGGTCATCATTTTTAAGCGTATACTTTCTAGGAAAAGAAAAATTGCAAAATGCAGTTCTACGTACTCAAACACATTTAAGACAACAAAAACGATATTGAATGTGCAAAAAGTAAAACTGCCGTCTAATCTAAAAAGATACATAAGTGACATTTGAATGAAAAATAAGTTTTTGGTATCGTTGAATTCATAAGAGCAAGCTGCATCAAACTGTGTTAATAAAATTAAATAATTATTAATATTTATTGCAAAAAACGGTTGTTTGTAAATGAGGAAAGTCAAAAAAGTTGAAAAATGTGTCTCTTTTGTGTTGCAAAAGTGACACAGCGAATTCACAAACGAAAAGAATCGCTTGCCCTTACGTATGTTGTAGACTTGTGAATCAGCTCGGACTGATCGTAAATCCTAGGGAAATAAGTTTCGGCTATATTTGGCTGCAAACTAGCGTCAATCGTTCGGGTAAGTTCGGAACAGCCCCTGAATACAGAGTGTCCCTTACATATGTTTTGTTATTGTATTTTGAGGCTGCGCTCGATCTCTTTCACAAAGGCATCGTCCGCAAGTTACTTTGTGTTCTTTTTGCGTTGTATTTGTGAATTTTCACGACTAGCAAAAAACCGTAAGTCTAGTTTCAAAGAGAAATTGTTTTTAAACAAAAATTTTGTTTGGTGCAAAATATTACTTAAAATCCTATTCAAATATTCTCTCTTCTCCATCGAGTCGAGTGGCGGACCTGACATGAGAGGAGTAGGGGTAGTTAAAAAAAAGGCAATTACCTTAACATTTGAAACCATCAATAACCATAGTCACAGTAACTTCTTCTTATTAGTAGTGTAAAAGTGTGTGTCCTCCGTGTGTGTTCCCGCTTTCCGGTTTGAAGTTAAAATGAGAAGCACCGATCAAAGAAGACGAGACATTTTATAGAGAAAGAACAATTTCTTATTGGTATAATGATGTCTTTGCAAGTAGGTTTCATAACTAGTCTCCAATTCGTTTGCGAAGTCTCGTGAAAATTTTTACCTGCATACATGGAGAAAAATGGTTTTTAAGAACGTTGTAGTTGTTACAGTGTCACATTGTAAAACAAAGGACTTACTATTTGAAAATGTAAAATTCGCATGAAAAATACTAGAAAATATTATTTACACAGTGAAAAATACTTTTCAGAAAGCAAAAAATTATATTCTCACATAGTAAATATAATTATTTGAAAAGATGTTAGGTGTAAGAACGTACTTTTTTCTACCAATAACAAGTTATTTTTATTAGATAGACAGAGCGTAACTTATTATTCGCATTATGTATAAAATCTCTGAAAAAATAGCAGTAGAAACGGATAAATAATGTAAAAAAAATCATTTGCATGGGAAGTTATTCCCGTAAACGTAGGTAACAAGTATTATCTTACATAGTATAATTTTCCTTTCATAACCTTGTTTCTTTGCCTATTTCACATGTTACTTTTCCCCTTTGGCATGGCAAAATATTCCGGCCGTTGAAGGTACCAGACCCTATTTGACACAGTGAACTGTTCCCTGTATATCTCGGGCGCTCGAACATTTTTCACATAGTACGTTCTTTTAAGGAATTCGACTCTCTTTCAAGTGGTACAATCTGCCTTATGGCCTAAGAGAGAATATAACTTGTCTCATAGTATTTGTCACAAGTCTGTCATGTCCATGTCACTAGAATCTGAGTGGAATGTATCCTGATTATTTAGTAAAACAAATTTCTAATGCTCTGCCATGCCATTGATTCAATGCGACGCTTCAGTTGGCATCTAGCTTTAGTGAAATGTTTGTCCTGTTGTATGTATAATTGTTTGAAATAACGGCTTTTTACATTCTCATCATTTATGATTGAGAAAGTATTAGAATTGTCGGAAATTTGACACCACCATGTTTCAATGGTTGTTTATAAATATTATTTATAATATAATATATAATTTATAAATATTTTGATTGAGAAAGTATTAGAATTGTCGGAAATTTGATACCACCATGTTTCAACGGATCTCCACGTTTCGTGACCCCCT
>JAAAKG020040372.1:0-19043 GCA_010014905.2 Druon quercuslanigerum
AGAACATGGAGTAACGTTAATTGTAGCAAGTTTTTCCATAATGGCTTCATTTGTAATGAGCGGGCAAACATTTGATATAATAAATCTTTTCGCTTTCGATATCAGAGGGCGGATTTCTAGTACGCTAGACCCAATTTTGACTTTCCTATGAGTTTCTGTAAGAAGGTCAGCAGTTTCTTTGCTGTTCAAATAGAGACAAATTCTTCCATGAGAGATACGTGAGATGAACCTGATGAGAGAAGGATCAATAAGTTTTCCAATTGACATGGCATACTCCTGAATTGTAATCCCGTCGATGGCATCCAAGACAATAGCTTGCTCTTTTGTCGGAGTCAGTACTAGTTGAGTAGCATGAGCGTATGATACTTTAGGTGTGGTAGAACTTTGAGGAATCATCTTGAAGAGTTAGGATGGAAAGCGCCCCTGAAGCCAGAAGCACTTTCACTTAGTTTTTATAATTTTGTGTTTTTAACTGCACTTTAATTCCCTTTTCTCACATGGGAGTGAAAGAGAATTTGAAACAACACATGTCTGGTAATCACAGTCGAAGCACAATAATAGCCGCACACTATAGCGACAGATAGCACTCGTGAGCACGCGTTTACAAACACCTCCGAACACGACGGTGTCTCAAGACCGAGTCCCCTTATTCTTTTCTGACAAGACTGACACGAAAAAGCGCGGTCATTTTATTAATTATAATAAACAAAAATATACAAGTGTTTAAGTGACTAATTTCGTTACCCCAGCAACATGCGAAATCAACTCAATGGTAGCCGAAAATCAGAAACCGACAGCGAGCGTGTGTAAATCTCTGAAAAGATCAATATTCTGACGTCGCAGTTGATGGTTGAACAATTTAGGAATTAAAATTAGAAATATATAAAACAAGATAAAATTAATAAAAAAAAGTAAAATTGTATGCAAATCTTAAAAATTCCTTTTGCCTTTCGTCGCAGACGAAATCGAGTTAATATTGCACTATATTTCACTTGTGAGCTCACTTGTATTACTAGTCGCACGTAAAAGTAGACACAATTTAAGAAGTGGTTGGATGACTGATTCGCATTGAGTCCTTAACGTGATGAATTTGATTGAACCATCTTTATCATGGTGAAGTTTGATGACGCCATTGCCTACTTGGTAGAAGGCAGGTTTTCTTCTCGAATAAGAACGATTTGAATTCGCCCGCGAAAAATGCAATAAGATTTCATCAGTCTTCCAAGGGCTTTAAACGTCCCCCAACACAGAGAAATTTGCAATGCCATAAATGCATTGAACTTCAAAAGATGACCCCTTTGAGATCTTATCTTTTTTCTTCAAGGCTGCAATTTCGTAAGAAAAGACGTTATGCTCTTAATGTTGAATCAAGCGCAGACGAGCTTGACGAAGTTCGGATGCAGTAATATGAGCTAATTTTTTTAATTTAGTCAGTTGCTATTTAGGTTCCGCATATAAGCAATCATTTAGTGATACTCCTTAACTTGAGTATCGAGAACCATTGAAAACCACTCGAAGCTTAGTTGTAAGGGTTGAGTCCCGCCACATCCCATGATCTGAAAGAAAAAATGACCTTTAATCCATTGTTGGATCAGAAGATTCACTGCCTGGAACCATCTGCTGAAGCTTTTTGTACTCCTCCATGAAATCAGTGTATGCCACCTAAAGTCGCGAATTCCTTTTGAAACGTTGTTCACTGTGAAGTAGCAACCTACGAGCAGAATAGTATGAACCTCCTAGCTTTGTAAAATAATTTTTAGTTGAAAGCCGCATGACGTATCTTCCCTATTTTTTCTAGAGTAATTCTCTAAGAAATGTGATTCGCAAGCTTTCTCTTCTGGATTCCTAAGAGGTTTTGGCGGGACTAGTTCATTATCTTCCCAAAATTTGTGTAGGCCAAAATACAATTATTCAAATCTTCAGCAGTGAAACGTGCCCAGAACAGTTTTCTGATCAACAGGAGCAGAAAGATGACCTTTGAAAGGCCTGGACCAATTAAAATTCTATGCACGTCAACATCCTCAATCATACAAATTGGATAATTTCCAAAGATATTTTGAGACTAAAACCTAAAACCGATCCTCGTAAAGTTCCTGATTGACCTTCTCCGATGCGTAAAAAAAAGTACGGAGCCCTTATTACGCGCAATCTGCAATCCATTCGCGAGCGATTCAGATATACTTGAGAGCTCAGAACCCTGATCAAGAAATGCTCGAACATAGAAAGTTTGACCGGATGGCGCAATCACAATAAACATCGCGGTACTCAATAGCACCGACGTTTTTTCATTCAAAGAAACCTGTTTGGCTGAAACTGCATGTGAGTTAGCCCACGGAGCTGAACCAGTGTATGAACTTGGAACATGTTGACTATGAATAGGTAGTAACTCATGAAGAATTTTGTCGTGCTTTTTTTAACACAGCTGGCACACATTCTTTGAATCGCAGTTTTCAATGGAGTGGGGCCCCAGGTAATTACTGCATAATCGTCTCTGATTCACGAATTCCTTTCTTTATGTCATGGTTTGAATTTTTAACTGTGGACATCAGCTCAAGAAATGTTTTTTTTTGCACATGAAGCATTTTCTATCCTAAAGATATTTTCTTGGCTGTTCTTCGGTGACTGCATTGACGTTAGTTGTCACTGACTGCAGAAATTTTTGTTTCCTCCGACTTTTTCGTTTCTGATGTTGAGACTTTCTTGATAATTTCGATAATGCTTGCTTACGGCAGCCTGTCGTTGATTTACCAGCTTCCAATTCACGAAAACGATTTTTAAGAAATGTTTTAAGTTCCTCAAATGTCGGAGGTTCTTTTGAACAGCCGATTTTTGTTTCCCAATCCCGAAGAGACTGATGTTCGAGCCTTTCGACTGGGAGATACACAAGAATTGATGAACGCTTGCTGATTCCACTTTCCTTGGCTGAAGTGAAAATAAACCGAATAAATTAAAATGTACTAAGATACGTCTACCATTCTGTGTAGACGCCCAAAAATTTCGGTAATTCCATTTTTGGCATTGAAGGCGATGATGAGTACATCGGCGCTACAGAGATATTCGACGCTCCTGCTTGAGTAGCTAGAAGGTGTTTAATAGCATTCCAAAAAGTTTCCTTTTGCTTTCACATACGCTTCTTCAGTTTGACTATGAAAGGCAGAAGTAAAATACTCGCAAGTTTTATTCTGAACGCAGAATTTTACTAATTTCAGGTGCTGTTGTAAGAACCGCGTGTAGTCCTTCTCTAATTCTTCCATGCACCACAGTAAAGAGCCCTTTATTGCTTCTTTAACTGATACCGCTTTTGTAAACAAATTTTTAATTCGAGTACACTGCTCCGTTTTTATAACAAGAAAAATGTTTAAAAGACATTGTAACAGAAAAGACAAAATAAAATAATGTAATTAACATCCGAAAGACAAATTTATTGTTATTTGTCTTTTTGATTGATTAAATTCGTTCGTCTGAAAATAATTTGCCAGTGGTGCCCAGCCATGGATTCTGAACCACGGCTCGAAGAAAAGAAGGAGTGTTCGTTAGCAAAAAAAAGGGTCCCGCGGCTTTCTAGTACTTTCTTTCCAACAAAAAAGAAATGTCTAAAAATATTGCGATTTTCACAAAAAAGAAGATTATCGCATCCTTTCGGGAGATTGAAAATGATTACAGTTACAGTTTTCAGTTCGAATCTATTCAATATATTTATTAGAACTGAAGATAATATAGTTGCGCATTTTTTTTTAAGAAACAATTTGTATTATGTCTTAAAATTCTTAACTGAAATTTGTTCAAAACTGTTTTCCCCATACTCATGAATTTTTTTCAAATGTTTCCCATTGCTCCTTGTATAAGAAATAATGCTCTAAACTTGACTATTCCTAAATGTACCCGAAATTCCTCACTTTTTTACATTTTTTAGTCTCTAAAGCATACAAATTTCTTTACGTACACTTCCTCAGGTTTATTCACGTAGAACACCTTTAGCTTTCACACGGCTATTTTTTTATTGTGCTAGCATTTTTTTGGCTGAGTTGTGAAGCTTTAAAGGCAGATGCCTACCATTCTCTTGCTGATAGAAGTACACTTTTTTCTACGAGCTCACTGAGTTTAACTTCACCTTTAGCACAAAAGATCGTCACAATGTCACAAAGTTAAAAATTCACAAGTAAAATAGACAAAAAGTTAAAAAATCACAAAGTCTCCAGTTTTATTGTTACAAGTTACAAGTTACTTAGTAATTTTGTATGCACCCATAAATTTTTAAAACTGCCTTTTTGTACCGAAGGCACTGCCATAGACGTCATCATGCGTCAATTCACTGACTCAAAAAGTGATTTCATGTTCGTAGGACCAATATTTTGACTTAAATAAAGGTCGTAGATTGTATTTGAAAGATTTTAATTATTTTCTAACAAATAATACTTCACTGGATTAAACAAGAGAATAATTCACTATTATGTACTTTCTTAACCAAGGTTGAAGCAAAAAATCGCGGTCATTTTATTAATTAAAATAAACAAAAATATACAGGCGTTTGAGTGAATAATCTCGATGTCAGCAAGAGGCAAACTGAGCTGAATGGTAGCTAAAAATTAGAAACTAACAGTGAGAGTGTGTAAATCTGTTATTGTGTAAAGAGTCATTACAATAAGACTTGTACGTGTAAATAAGAAGATAATGACCAAAGGCCGACTGAAGAAATCAATATTTTGACGTCGCAACTCATTGAAGAAGAATTCAACTATTAAAATTAGAAATATATAAAACAAGATAAAATTAATAAAAACAAGTAAAGTTGTATGCTAATTTTGAACAGTAATAAACAAGCTCTTCTCTATGCATAAGCTGACCTCTTGACCACCATGTGATCCACTAGCAATTCCTGACCATATTTCAAGTCCGTTCTTTTACGACCCATTTTTCGTCGCTCTAATGTCGTATGCCTTTTTATTTGTTAAAGGTAGGCATACGATATCCAGCATCCTTACGTGCATAGTTCCTCGTAATAATCTTTTATTTAAATCATTCAGACCTCTATCATTCAAAACACCCAGTCTCTATTTAGCGCTTGAAACTTCACCATTACTTTTACCGGACGCATGACTTTCAGGAATCAAAGTTTCATCATTCCGAGGCTGCCCTATTCCTCCTATTATTTATGTGTAAACTGTACGCTTAACTACATACTTGATGCGAGTATTTTGCGAGTCAATATTATGTTCAAAATAATTAGCCAATCGTCGTTAGGTTAAGAGGATACTTATAACGTTAGTCCCATGAAACTTTGGTCAATAGAGGATGAGTGTAGTGACAGAACTAGATCCAAAAGAGTCATAGTTTATTCATGTTGTATTCAGAGAAGGGAATCAACCTTCAGCAGATTATTAATATACAAGAAAATGCATATACATTTCTCAGGTTCCCTAAAATCTTCTCCAATTTGGTATGCTTGCATTTACTTCATAAGTTTAAAAATGTATTAAAAATAATTTAAAACCCAATTACAGAAAAAGTAACAAGTAAATGGGAAATTTACATTTCATTTTTGGACAGTAAGAGTTTTAACTTCTTTCTGACACAAAAAGCGGCAAACATGAAAATTCTTCATTTTTAATCCTAATATCCAGTTTCTTTAAAATGTTGGCACACATCATATTCCATCAAAAGAAATATAGAAGATGAAAGAAAACCCAAAAAAGTTCGACCGCCAATCAACACAACTGAACAGTTTACTTCCTGACTAGTCTGGAGCTGCTTTCAAGATCTTCTTAAAGTTGCCAGTAAAAACTGGGTCAGTCTGATCTGGATTCCCGGCCATGAAGATATTGAAGATAATAAAAAAGCAAATGCACTGGCCAAAAGGTAAATGATTCTCAGAGCAGCATACGAGATATTAGCAGCAAACCAAATGAATGGTGTATTCTAAGAATTTCATATCTGGCACATGTAATAAGAGGACTAATGAACTCTTGAACATAGAAAGATAGCAGAATAATGTCGTATTAGGGGTGCCTACTGGAAGGTCAGGCAACTCAGCGGCGCCACTAACGAAAAGCACTAACAAGGCTAGCTTTGCGTTAAATCAGCTGGCGCCCTCTACAAAATGATTAAGAAATCATTAAATTACAAAAAATTACTAGGTTAGATTTTTTGCTATTTTTTCTTTACAATGTGCAATGAATCACTTTTGTAAATTTAATAATTATTTTAAAAAATTACCCCTGTGCTTCAAAAAAGTATTAAAAAAAAAGAAACTATCAAGATAGAAAATGCTTATAAAATATTAAACTATAATTTTAAAGCATAACTGAGGAGTAAAATTATTGTTCACCCCTAATCGTTACAAAAATAACCCCAATTTATGTATCCGAATACAAATCAGCATACTGATGCTAAAACTTGTGTACATTAAGTGTTGGGATTTCTTTGCTCTTTATTTCTGTGCTCTTGATTTTTGGGCTCTTTTTTCTTCTCCAATGCCATATAAATCGCTTTTGTAAAATTAACACTTATATAAAAAAAGCTTATAGCGAAAGGTATTTCATTTCTTGAAATCCAAGGAGAAATCTTCGAACTCTATTTGTGAAACCTTCGACTAAATGGCAACACCTAATAAAAATGGACAGGTTTCGCTAGTTTCCAGTTCTCAAATCAGGTCGGTCTGGTATAATAATGTAAAGATAGGATCGTGTTGATGGCGATTGGCGACAGATGGAGAGATCTTTATCCTTATGTACCAGTCACGCGCGATATTCATCCATCGCCCACAAGGCATGATTCTACGGCACACCAGAGACGTGATTAATCAGTCGCCTGGTATTTATACACCTATCTGCTTTACCTGCGGTCCATATCACGAAGCGAAGGAGAGACTTTGGCAGATGAGAAGACCGACGGACGGGTGATTATTTCGTGAAGATCGCTCCGTCATCGCAGGAGGCGGCTTCTCTGATGTCTCGCTTCCCATAATCACCTCCGATCCTCGAAGCTATCGCAACCGTCGCAACCACCGTAGCTTAGACGCACACGACCTCGTGCATACCCTGGCAAGGTCGCGGGCTCTTTTCTCCTTCCAGCCTCCTACCACCACCCTGCCGCCACCCTACCACCCTATCACTTTCCCATTCGTAAATTACAACCACCTGTCTATGTGCCAGATGGCTATATACAACAATCACAACATTTGAGATAATCTTGAGATTATCTTTTCTCTCATTATTTGTATTTTTAAGTCATTTACCAGACTGCTCGTACTTCGATATTGTCAGATGTGGTTGTACATTAACAATTTTAAAATATGTAAAAATCTAAGCCGTACACTGATAATTCTCATAAGATCGCAACAACACTGTGAAAAAGTAATGACAGGGTGACTGCAACCTTTATTACTACCAACACGGTAAATTCTACTATGTCAGCAAAACTTATGATTTGTAGCTTTCGAGTTCTCCCGAAAAAAATTAATTTTGTCAAGTTTGAATTTCCTGTTGATCGCACTTCGTTTGTTTTTCCTTTTTTTCTATATGTAAGTGTTCTGTTTGAACTCTTTAAAATATATGAGTAAGGTTAAAAGGCTCAAATTGAATAATGTATCTTTAATAAATATACCTATGTTGCCGATTAGCTATAGCAATATCCTATATCAAATAAAGATTAAGAAATATTGAAATTTGTATATTTTCCACCCTCTACGTAAACTTTCAAATGGTAATATTGCCACTGCCTTAGAAGAATGCGAGTATCTGATAAATTTTCAGAACTAAACTCAGAAATTATTTAAGACTGAATTATGATCAAGGAACTAAACTTAACTTGAATAAATTTTGCACCCCACTAATATATGCGTGTTAAGGATGAAATACCAAATTGAAACGAAATACATAACGCTTATATTCTATCATAATGTGCAAGACGACACACATAAATTACATCACGCACTCAGGAGCAGGGTCCATTATAAAGATTTTTCTATCTAGACGCAATGTTCAATAAAGGGGTGGGTCAAAAATGAAAAATAATAGCGTGATATCGCTTATGAACAACGCACAAAATATCAAATCTTGATTTTTGGAATCATCATATTATCTATGATCTTTGACGGACTTGCTGAGTCGTGTCGATAGGTAGAGTGTTGAAAATTTGGTAAAACGCGATAAGAAAGGACGTTGCTGATGTGGCAACAGTCGCATAAAGTCAAGACGTCTTCTTTCCAGAACGCAGCCAGGCAAAAGAAAGAAGCCGGGAATGATGAAGAGAGAGGACATACTTGGCGAAGAAAAAAACCAAAGGTCGAAGAGGAGATATTAACGAGACTCTCTGAAAAAGATCGAGGGTCCTTTTTCCTCTACTTTCATCCGATGTACTCTACCCTGGATTTTTAGCACCTACGACTTATACCAACTTTGATTGCCAATCATTTCGCACCGACGTAAGAAGGTTATTACCTTCGTACTTGGCAGGATGGGAATGTGGAGAGGAAGTTCTATATAAGGCAAAAGCTTTTTCAGAGGCAAGTTGAAGATGATGAAAAGTTTGCGGAAATATCACCGCCCACCTCTACTCCGAATAACTTTTCCAGAGGCCATAAAGTCATCTTATTCAATGTGATTCGCATTCGACTTGAATATTAAATATGGCCTTAACCATACATTTTATTTCTTGCCCTGCTTAACCAATTCTTTTTCTTTTTTATGCTTTCTTGAAAGCGGAGATTCATCTAGAATGCTTGAAAGTACCTGCAATCTTTGTTTCTGCCTGTGCAGTTTTTTCAGAAATAAAACCCCATTGGGGCAATTAATACTTTTCTAGTAGAAACCGTTATCTGATGATTATTGCTTAGAGTAGAACGTGGAATACCCAGCTGAGCATTGAAATTATTGAACAGATACTCGCCCACCTCCATGTTTTAGTGTGATTTTTCAGGCCAACCTGTTTTTGACTCGAAGCCTCTGGCAGTCTTTGAATTCCCACAACTCGATTTAAGTTTAGACGGCTCTGCTCGGTAAAATTGAACCTTTGCCACTCGCACCGTGATTGGGCAAAAAACGATAGCCATTATCTTGAAGAGAGTAAGCCAGAGAAGAGCTTGGGAAACCAATAGTTCGCTCGCGAGGGTGGGAGGTCTCGATCCGTGATCGGTCACTCGTCGTTTCTATTTCGTCTTAAAAAAAAAATTAAGAGTCGATGAAAATATATCCACATTTTATTGTGTATCGGAGACCAGTCATAATTTCTATTCCTTTCTCATTCTCACAAGTTTGCATCACATCAATAACTTAAATTTATTGTTTCCATGAATGATCAGCTTGAAAACAAAAATATCCATCTAGACCTCATAATGATTCCGAATAAAGTTACAGTCAAGTTTCGGGTGCGTTCGAGACAAATTAGTGATAAAAGATCAAATTTTCTTAAACTTGTTCACAATTTTAAATTGAGATCGGAAATCGAGGCGGTGCTGCGATTGTTATCTGTCATTTAGGAATCAAAATGACAAAGGTTACCATGTAAGTTTATATTGGTAAGGTGGGAGCTTCATTATTTTGCGCTGTTCTTATCAAAATGTTACGGATTAATTACTCAATCTAACAAGAATCTTGCAGAAGGAAACACTATTTTAAAGAACACGCTTTATTTTTTGGTAAGTAGTCGAAAAAGTAACCGGTGGTGTATGATAGCGTTATCACCCAAGCCAAATTCCAATAATCTTATGATCAGCACTTCCCATAAACAGCACTGATCATAAAAATAAAGCTAGTGAGCAAATAAGTTTCACTATTTGTCATAAATATTTATAAAAAAAAAAGTTGATCGTAATTATAAAATAATACCATATCATATCATATCATGTCATATCATGTGAGTTATTTACGTTATATGCTTCCAATAAAAAGCAGCTTATTGACATTTTTTCTAAACGGTTAACATATTCTAAAAATAGTTAACTACATAATACAACTTATTCTTATTCTAGAGACAATTCAAACCAATTTTTTATTAACTAAGGCGCCGCTAAAAAAATACGAAATGTAAAAGCTGTCAGGAAAAATACGTCTGTTTCAATATCAGTGCAAAATATAAATTGTGATAATACACATTTATTGAAATAATACGTTTTTTAGAATAGTTGTGAATAAAGATTAATGCCATAAAAGGAACAAATATTAAATTAATTATGAAAAATAAAATTAGTACTCTATTTTGTATTATCTGAGTAACCAGCAGCCCCTAACTATGTTACAAAAATTAATCATATTCAACGGTAGTTGACCGTTGGTAACGAAAAAAGAGGGGAAAAAACGACCAACTACCAGACCATACATAGGAAAATTGTGACGATTCGCCAGCTAGGAGAATTTTGTTTTCCTGTCATATCTTTTTATCGTGAGCTCAAATCCTTAAATAAGGGACGATTTGGCGTTTTCGGGAGGTTTACCATCGGAAGAAATAGTTTCTTTATTGCAAAATATTGGCGTTATGTTATTACCAAAAATGCGATTGCGTGATCGAGTGATATCTGTTTAAAAATTCTTCAACATTTTTGTGTTAAGAAACTACCGACAGTCGGTAACTCACTCAGGCCTTTTCATTTAAGGAATACACCAGAACACATATCAGGTGATATTCAAATATTCCCAGCAAAGATCACGAGAGGGAAAGAAAGAAAAGTATGGGAAGTCTTTTTCGCACTAACGAAACAGAAGTAAAAACTGCTCGAAACATTTGAAGGTCTTCATGACATCACGTTTTATTCTGCTCTTAAATGAAAAGGTATATTCAAGTTTAAATATATTTTTAATGACACTTGCATGATTTCGGCCCTTTCCAAGCCTATGAAATGGGGATAGAGCTATACTTTTTTCTCGCTAGGGAATAAAAAGTACTTTTTAATCCCTAGGCACTGAAAAGTGACGTCAGAGGTAAATAATAAAAATTACACATCTATAAGCTCGTGTGTGGAAGTTGTGTGGAAATTTTAGTTGCAGATAATAGGATTTTGCCCTTGTTTATAGAAAGTTACCATATTTACCTGTAAAATTACCATGAATGAACAAAAATGTTCATTAAATTCTAGAAATTTAGAAAAATAAAAAAATGAATATTTGTCAATGCATGGTAAGTTATTATATTAACCTGTGAATTTACCGTAAATGACCTAGAATTTTCATAAATATCTGGAAGTTTATGAAAATTTAAAAAAATTAATTTTTGAGAGTTTATGGTACATTCCCATTTTTACCCTTAAAATTGCCATATTTACTTCTAAAATTACCATAAAAGACCGAAAATCTATTCCTACAGTTCTAAATTGAATTTTGGGCAATTCAAGGTAAATTACCCAAAATTTTCGGCAATTTCTTTATTGAGTTTTTGATAATTTGGAATAAGTTAACATAAATTTCATGCTTCATCATTAAAAATCTAATATGGACTTAAATCATAACTGTATTTTGAGAAGTGTGTGAAATCATCCATTTATTATAAAAATATCGTATGCGCCACGGTTACGAGGCAGTTTTTCGGCTGGTGTACGTTTTCAGTAGGGGATAGTCGGGTGGTCTGATCCGTACGGGTGGTTTGAGCCACCGCAATTTTTCGGTCTGCTGACCGTAACATCTTTTCGTCAATAGTGTTAAAATGTTGTTAAAACAGTACCTCACTTTTCATAATGTTTTTAAAAGAAAAAACAAAGTTTTTCCTCGTCATACGTAATTTTTTTCATCGCACTCAAACAGCAGCGTAATTCGGGTGGTTTAAGACACCCATTTTTTTGTGTCTCGCATTCGCATAAATATTTATCGATTGGCAATGATAAGAAATTGCGTTTTGGAATGTATTTTACGTGAATTTTTTGTACATCCATTACAAAATCTTGTGATTTACAATATGTGACTCCGATTCGGATCCAGAATCGGATAACTGATCAAGCATCTTTTTTCCCTTTTAGAGCCTTTTGAATAATAAAAAACTCATTTTTTGTGATATTGTGCGTTTTTATTTTATTTCTGCAAATTTTATACTGTTTTCTTCACATTTTTCAAGGTAGCTCAAGTCACCCGAGAATTTTTTTGTTGTCCAAATTTAACCCACTTGTATAATGGAAAAAAATTAAGCTTTTTTTTAATTTCGAAAAATCAATGACATAGAAGCGTAGATAATGAGGTTACGTTTCCAATGGTATATAAACTCCTTGATTACTTCATCCAGTGAGATTTTGTACTTCAAAAACGTGACATGGCTCAAACCACCCAACTCTCCCCTACTCGTTTCCGGCTCCCGTTACGCGCTCGCCTACGACTTGTACTGAAAACATACACTAGTCAGGAAAACCCCTCTTCTCCTGCTAGGTGCATAATATACTATTTAATGATTATTTTCACTAATAAATCTTGGTTACGGGTGTTGATCGAAGGAGAGAAAAAAGGTGACCAGCTACCAAACCGTACACAGAACAATTATTATTCAAGTGATTTTTTTTATAAGAGAAGTTCAGCATTCATTTTATGCACTTATTATTATTTTAGCTGCAACTTTGTCCCACTCAAATTCTCACATATCACTGAATCATCATTGTTATTTGTTATGATTATAATTATAAATTTTTATGACCTTATACAATTCACCCTGCATATGAAAACTAATAAAAAAATAGCAAAATTTCCCGCATGCGCTGAAGTGAGAACAACTTTGTGAGGCAATGATTCGTGGTAGGTTTCTTATAAAAGAAAACAAGAAGAAACAAGAAAAAATCTGCCCGCTGTGCAGGTACATCCATGTGCGCGCGGCTCGCTTCGCTCGGATATTTGGGCGCGCTAAGGGCGCGCGAATGTTAGTTCTCTCGCTTCGCACCCGATGATGTATAAATCTAGCACTTCGCACTCAATTCTGTATTTACCTCAAGCTGCGTACTCGTTCTTTGTATCACATTCTTGCGCAAACCTTTTAAAATTAAAAATCAATACATCCATCATTATATTTTTGTGATTGCGAATGCTCTTTTCTTAAAAGAGCTTTGCTCGAGAATTTTAGCGCACCCAGGGGGCGCGCCTGAGGGTTATAGCACTTCGCGCTTCATCATAGCATTTTTCCCACATTCATGCACAGACCTTTTATAATCGAAAGTCAACGGGTCGATAACTGTAACTTTTTTATTGGGAAATTTCTTTTGTTAAAGCTTTTTCGACTTTAATGAACACATTATCATCACGTATATCGTGCTTCGCACTCTATTTTGTCCAAACTTTCAACTTTGCTACACTATGCTCAATACTTTTATATCACAGATAATAACATTTTTTATGTAACTTTGCTTGGGATTTCTTATTCAGACATTGCAAAATAAAGCACAAATTGTATTTATCTTGATTACTTTAATATTCGTTTCTTATTTTGCATTAAATTACATTCTAAAGCAAACAATGTACATAAGCAAATTCTAAAAAATTATGACTTCTTGAAACACTTACGTTTGTTAACTCAAATTAATTATTATCTCACTACAATTTAAAAGTGGACCGAAAGTGAAAAATTTGAGAAAAAACTGCAACATACTAGAATCATTGTAAGAGATTATTGTTATACATAATAATAATAACTTGTTCAAACACTTACTTTTGTTAACTTAAATTAATGTCAATCCACTACAACATAAAATTGGACCAAAAGTGGAAAACTGTACAATTTTTTATCCATAAAAAGTTCATATATCATATTTATACTTTATTAGATTGTACTTAATCTAATTTTGTATATTGAAACGATTTTCTTGGTCATACTGATATATTTCAAATAGGAATAGATATAAGTTGGAAGATGAGAAGATTATCTCCACAGGGGACGTAGCATCGAGGGCCTGCAGCACCTTCGAATCCAGGGAGGGTTAGTGTCGCTGCACACTTAAAGAGGATGGTTACACAGGTAGCCGTGGAGGAAATGATGACTGCCCAAAAATATACTCCCTATGATTCATTTTCAAAATAAATGGTCAGAGGAAACCCCGTCGGGAAATGCGAAGGCAAGAATGGATTTCACGGTACATGTAATTTGATGTTTGTCACTTTTGACTTGGCCATTTTGAGTCACTCACCTACCTAAATTACGCATAAAGAAATCTCTTCTCTCCGCAACATTAATCGGTATGGAGTGCAGTGTTGCCAGATCCTCAACAAAGAAAGTCGCGAATAGAGGACGCAAGAGTGCCCCAAAAACCGCGGAAGTTTCAAAAACCCAAATATCGAATAAGAAGCTTTGATAAGGAGCCCAATTTCGTGGTTTTCATAATAACACATTTATAAATATAATTTAAAGCTGATAGAGGGCGAAATTGATGATGATGATGATTATTACTAGGTGTCATTCACATAATACGTGATACGGTTGGGGTAGGGTGGTCGGGGGGGGGGTCTGCCGAAATATTATTCTCCATGTTAAGGCTAATGAAAAATGTAATAAAAAGGGGGTTTATGATAAGTTGTTATGAGACGTATATACTTTTGAGTTTAGGATCTTTTTCCCAGCTTTCTGAATACTTTTTTAAACATTTACCCCACTTTCCCATAACTGCTTGTAAAAATATATTTTACCTATCTATATACTACAGAAATAATAAATAAATAAGGTAGGTATGGCCAGTGGCGGATGTTGGTATTTGCCGCCCCTAGGCGAACAGAAATTTGCCACCCTTATGCTACCAGAAATTACCCACTTGATTTTGAATTCACAGTACGATATGTAGTTATGACATTTTGCCGCCCTAGGCTACAGCTTATGTAGCCTATGTAAGAAATCCGCTACTTGGTATAGCCCAAAAGTAGCTAATTTAATTTCATAAGTAGCCCAATTGGCGATTAATCACCGCAGTAAGATTTGTGTCGCCCAACAGTTGATCGAAGTAGCCCAATCTGGCAACCCTGAATTGAAAATATATGTTTTTATTTTGGAACATTGTAGATAAAACGGACATAGATTAAAAGCTCGCTCCTTATTCATATATAGTAGGATGGACATATTCCAGATTTGCTACCATATCCGAAAAAGGGGTCGTCAGATTCTCGAAAAAAAGGGTAAATGATGTAAATGATGCCAGGATTTCAAGCGACTGAGATGAAGTAGGTCCAAAAACAATTGCCTGAGTTTTCCCCTAGTTGAGAGAAATTTTGTAATCGTGAGCATATTTGTGGTAGCTGCAATTTTGAAGTTAAATTCTAATGTCATAAGTCAAAAAATTGAAGAGGAGGGGTGCCAGAATGGAGTTCGAGGACTTTCACTCTTGATCTCCCACCATTTAGAAAGCCCACCACTCCTGTTAATAATTCTATGAGACCACTTACTAAAATAGGACTGAAACCATTTGAATGGTCGGAAACCATGAGGGGCTAACCTACCAAATTGTCAAAATATACTTTTTTGACTTTTTGTATTGTCTAATCTGGCATACGTGTCGTGGTTCTTTCAGAAAGCGAAAAAATTGGATTTCACTATTTTTAATAAAATAAAAAAGTATCCCAAGGGGCTATCCCAAGACGTACTTGGTGAACATTTTTTCCGTTCTTTTTTCACCGTTCTCCCCGACCATTCATTTGATAACAGAGTTTGACACGTTAAAATATTTCCATTTTTTAAAAGTAACTTATGATTAGCCATGTCAAGAGCCCTTAAAAAATCAGATAGAACCACAATAATATGCTCCCTACTATCCATTGCTAATTTGACATGCGTCTTTACTTTAAGAGAAGCACTAAGAGTGTTACATTTCGTACGAAAACCTGATTGCATCGGGCCAATAACCCTAGATATTTCGAGAAATTTGGAAAGTTGCAGGTTAAGAATTTTCCTAAAGGGTTTAGACAGTGACCATAAAATAGAAATTGGTCGCACGTCTTTTGGGGATGTAGTTCTCGAAATTTCGGGAACTGGGCAAATAACAGCTTTTTCCACATATCTTGAAAGATACCGACCTGAGTGGAAAAATTAAAAATGTACAAAAGAATGTAAAAGATAAGTGGAAGGGCAAGTTTAATCATTTTGATTTATGTTCCATCAGTTCCAAAAGTATTTCAGGTGTCATTAAACGCAAAATAGTTATCTAATAGATTCGTGCTTGGGAGGGATTAGGCGAAAACGTCTGAGGAGGTGCCAAATGTTTTCTTTTCTGTCTCTATGTACTATAGCCCCCTTTTCACTTCAAATCCAAAAAAAGCTATTCTGTATTTTTTTTTTAATTTGATTTTAACAGGTGCCTGTTTGACTTGAAGTTTCCTATGTAAAATGCATGGGGAAAAATCACTTTTTTGAATTTTTGGAATAATTTTTTAGGGTACAGGAAAATGTGACGGGAAAGTATAGTGGCTTCTTGAAAATTATTCAACTAAGAATTTCAAGTATCAGACATACGGGGTTGACACCTACGAACACCCAAGAGTCCCTTAAAACTACCCTAAAACCAAAAATGTAAATTCTTCATGCAATCAACCTTTTCAGGACTGTTTTCTCGTTTTTTTCACTAAAATTATTTATATTGGTCTAGTGGAATATTAATAGTTTTACCCTAAAGACTGTTACAGTTGTTTTAGTGGAATATTGATTAATATTGGTTCGTTAGATTTCAATTATTTACAGAAATGGAATTTGTTTAAATAATTTTAAAAATTTCTGATAAAAAATATTAATATTTCTTTAGTTGAATATTTCTAAACATTTTTTGATTTATTTTTAATTCTTTAAACAAATTCGATTTCTTGGAATAATTTTTTTTGAAAACTTTCTTTTTATAAAAATGATTACTGTTAGTTTAGTGTAATATTTCACAGCATTGGTTTGTAATTACTTATCAATGATAGCAAACTGCCAGTTTGACGAATTTAATTAGAAAAATCCTTTTTTAAACAAATGGAATTTGTTTAAACAATTAAAAATTAATTACAAAATGTTGAAAAATACTCCACGAAAGAAATATTAATAATTCTTAATAAAATAAGAAATAATATAATATAAATAAAATATTCCACTAGACTAATAGTAATAATTTTTAGGGGGGGAAGCAAATTCTCGAAAAAAAATATTTACAAATTTCCATTTGTTTCAATACTTTAAAATTAATGAGCAAATGTTAACGGAATGCTCAAAAGGTTGATCCAATGAAAAATTGACACTTTTGGGTTTAACGACAGTTTTCAGGGCCTTGTGGAGGTGAGTTAAGGATGTGAAACTCATATGTCTGTTACATGAAATTCTATGTTGGATAATTCTCTACAATACCCTATAATTTCCCGTCACATTTATCCAAACCATATCAAAATTATTACAGAATCTCGAAAAAGTGATATTCTTCATAGATTTTACATGCAAAACTTCGAGTCCAAACCGGCACCTGCTAAAATATATATGAAAATTAAAAAAATAGGGAATTTCTTTCATCGGATTTGAAATTAAATGGAGGGGATTGTTGTCCTCTAAAAATGTGTTTTGAGCCGCTCTGAGGTGCAATCTCGTTATAATTGTAGTGGTTACCGCAACTCTAATTTTAGTTTAAACAAAGTTCTCGAGTTTAATAAATTGAGCTAGTATTATACTGCTTTTTGTTCTTTTTGCAAGTTGACGATTGTAATTTTGTTCCCACATCAGATTTTTAGTTTCAGATGTAATCCACTGGGCAGCGCTATTGAAGTTTTTTGGAACGTGTAGCAGAGAAAATTGGTTAAATTCGGAGATTAGGTAATTGGTCAGAGTGTCGATTTTATTATTTATATCTGTATCTAGTAATATTTTTTCCCAATCAGACGTCATTAGATGTTCTTGAAATGTATGTTCATTAGTATTAGAGAGATACGGCACCAATTTTTGTGTTAGTTTTGAATTTTATTCATAGAAATATTTAAAGATAATGTTAATCAAGTCGTGGTTAGAGAGAAAAAAGAGAGGATGTTGTTTGCATGAGACAGCCTTATCAATCTCGTCTACAGTCATTAAGGCAAGTCGAGTACTAGAACGATCACTATGGTAAGTGGAATCACGAGGTACAATCGAGAGTCCCGAAGAGTACGCCAAAGATGTTATATATTTAGTATGATTGGAAGCGAGATTTATGTTCTTTTATGTGAAAAGTAGTAACCTCCATCTTGGTAGTGATATTGTATAGTAGGAATCGACGATATTGTTTCTACTTCTATGGCTGTGGTCTATTCTGCATCAATGTCAAAATTCTCCAAGTTCGTGGCGCCACCTCAGCGTTATATTATAAACTAGAATTTATATATTTTCAGCAACGATAGTCAGAGAGCCCTTTGTGTGAAAAAAATTAAGTTTGTTTCCATTTCTTCAATGGTCCCATAAAACACATTGTGTTTGAGATTTAGACTGCAGAGTATGAATTGTTCCAGTAATTCATTATTGTTTTTCTTTGTCATTTTTTCCATGCAACTGTGACGTTAGGATAAAATAATATGATTTACGCCACTTACCTAATTTGTAATTCAACCTAATCCTCGTTTTCGACTCGACGATCATCCGAATAGTTAATTAAATTTATTATTCGGACTTAGTTGAATTGGAAGTTGGGGAAAAACTGAGATAAAGAGAGAGAGAGAGAGAGGTTTAACAATTATATTGAATTATTTTTAGCTAATTGGGTTAAATATTGCTTTTGTTATTTTTATTACATGAATTTGGTTCGGTTAATCAGATGTGAAACACAATTCTGCCACATTGCTATTTTATAAAGTACAATTTATGTATTTTTTGAGTTTGATTATAACTAGTTTAATACACGTAAAACTTGGCACTACCTGAATTCATTTTTCAAAAATATTTGTTCGTATATTTCAATTTTTCCTGGAAATAGTTTAAAAGGTACTGAAACAATAAATGAAAGCTTTTAGAAATGCAATTTTGAGTTTCAAGCAAAATGTAAAATAAGAATCATTTATATTTTTTAATGAAAACAATTCTTCGATTTTTTTGGTTGATTTTAAGCCAATGTATTTAGATTATTATATTATCAATAGCATTGAAAATAAATAATCCAAACATAATACATTTCTAAAAATTTCTAA
>JAAAKG020040383.1:0-19043 GCA_010014905.2 Druon quercuslanigerum
TGGAACAGCCCCCGAATATTGTCCACCCGTGTGCACTGGCGAGCAAGCCGGGCTAGTAGCCGTTTTGGGGCTTTGAGAATAGCGGGAAGCAAGCCGTCCTTCAGTCCCTTGTTGGAAACCATTTGGTTCGTACGGAAATATTTACTCGTCTCATTGTATCAATAAAATTAGATAGTTTGTGTTAAACATATCGGCTTGTTTATTATTCACCACCCGCGTTTCACATATCCTCCACAGAAATGTAAAATGGCAACATTTTGAAAATTAGTAAAGTAGATAAAGTTTTTATATTTTGTAGCAATTGTTGATGTAATTTGTTGCCTTTAGGGGCAGGTTAATTGAAACTAATTAGGGTTTTCAAACGTTTCGGCACACAATGGTGGCCCTCAACAGTGAGTTTCATTAAATGTGTGAAAAGTACATGAAATCTTGTAGGTACGCAGATTTACATTGGACATTTCTTTGATTCCGCCGAGCGATTATTATGGATAATATAGGCAATGATAAACAAAGTTTTTAAAAATTAGCCAAATTTTGAAATTTGAAAAAAATTAAAAAATGTTAAAATTTTCAACATTAGTAAAGTGCTTGAAAATTAGTAGAATTTTGAAAATTTTTAAACTCCAGAAAAAATCTAAAAATGGTAAAATTTTGAAAATAACTAAAGTTGATAAAGTTTTTGACAATTAGTAAAATTTCTAAATTTGAAAAAATCGAAAAATTATAAATTTTGGAAAATTAGTAAAGTTTTTGAAAATAAGTAATCTTTTGAAAATTTTTAAATTCCAGAAAAAAATCGAAAAATTGTAAAAAATTTTAAATTCTAGAATAAATCGAAAAATTGTGAAATTTTAAAATTATTAAAGTTGATAAACTTTTTGAAAATTAGTAAAATTTTGAAATTCGAAAAAAATTGAAAGTGGTAAAATTTTGAAAATTAGTAAAGTGGAAAAAGTTTTTAAATTTTGTAGCAATTGTTGATGTAAGTTGTTTTAGGGTCTGGTTAATTGAAACTAATTAGGTCGTTTCAAACGTTTCGGCACACAATGGTGGCCCTCAACAGTGAGTTTCATTAAATCTGTGAAAATTACATGAAATCTTGTAGGTACGCAGATTTATACATTTGAAATTTCTTTTATTTCCCCCAACGATTATTATGGATAATATGGGCAATGATAAACAAAGTTTTTAAAAATTAGCCAAATTTTGAAATTCGAAAAAAATTGAAAAATGGTAAAATTTTCAACATTAGTAAAGTGTTTGAAAATTAGTAAAATTTTGAACATTTATAAACTCTAGAAAAAAAATCGAAAAATGGTAAAATTTTGAAAATTAGGAAAGTTGATAAAGTTTTTAAAAATTAGTAAAATTTTGAAATTCGAAAAAAATTGGAAGATGGTAAAATTTTGAAAATTAGTAAAGTTTTTGAAAATTTTTAAAATTAAGAAAAAAATCGAACAATGGTATAATTGTAAAAATTGGTAAAGTTTTTGAAAATTAGCACAAATTTGAAATTTCACCCAAAAAACCCACGAAATTTTAAAATTTTGGTAATTCAATAGAGTACAAGTTACCTCCACTCCAAATTTCCCATAGTACCGGTCACGCCCCACTCCAAATTTCCAATAGTACAGGCCACCCCCTCCTCGAGATTTCTCATAGTCGTCTTACTCTACTGTTATAGTATATTTTTGCCGCAGTTAATTCAACAGACTGATAGCCGGAAAATAAAAATAAAATATTTAATTAAGGAATTCCTTTTTCTAGTTCACTAAAAGAGTAACAACGCCTATCTTTAAAACTTAGAGGTTATATTTCACATGATTTAATTTGGTGTCACTGAACTAATTAGTGAATAAGTCTGAAATCACTGATTAGTCAGTTAACTACCTAACTACTATTTCAATCAGTGACTATCAGGGATTATCGCGGATCCTCATGTTCAAATAAATTTATTTTTTGTATTTTTAACATGAGAAATTCCTCGAGTTTTCAGCGGGTTATGACAGTATTATCTCATTATTGCAGTTGATTTTCGCCTGTGGAAAAATCGGTATTGATTATCGTTTCTCCTTTTGCTCTCGTTAATAATTACTGATGAAATTTGCTTTGTGAAATTCTTAACTTCTTTCACTTTGCTCGTGCGACAATTTAGGAAGCTATGTTGGCATCGTGTCTTCTTGTAGTTTACCTCTCAAATCAACGATATCGAATTATGTAGCTGTCGGAAACGAAAACTCGCTTTTATAAATATCCACGTTACAGGACTCTCGATGTTAAATACTTTTGTTAGTAGATTAATTAATTATGGTACTTACAATAAATGTGAATACCCATTCTTTGTACTAACTTATTGCTTTGTTTTTATTTACGAGTAAGAGTCATGAGGATACCGACCCCCATATCTTTTCCCCTTCCAACTACTTACCTGTGGTTGAGCCGTTATTATCTTCCTCATGAGGTACCTATTGTTGTGAAATAGATACTTTTTTGTAACTTTTTTTCTACTTGTTAAATTGTAAAATGTTTTTAAATGATTATTTCGCAAAATATCGGTAGCATTTTATTTTTTTAAAGTGTACTTTAATCAAGTTGCAAAACAGCAAATTTTAAGCTATAAACCAACTCCTTATCATTATTTCTGTACAAGATAAAATTTTGCGGAAAACGGTGTGTAATTAGCAAACAGTTTGATACATCGAAATTTTTAAATTTGCATAGCATTCTATGCACCTCAAGGAGCGTCTGTCGTTTTTTAACACGTCTTACATCGGCACTCTCGTAAAACATTTTTTGGAATAACAATATCCATATCGTTCAACGCGGGAGACTTTAAGCTTTCACGTGCACCCGGCTAGAATTTTCTGAGATTTTTTTTAACGAGTGGTAAGCGCTCAAAGTGAGGGTCGCGTACTTTTGACGCCGATTTTTCTATTAAAAGTGAATACATCAGACTTAAAGGCTTATTTTAGGCTCTCCAATGACCCCGAAATAAATTTTGTATTAAATGTTTTATTGCCTCATATTTGCCCCTAATTGGAATACTTAATTCATTTCAAAATGCAAAACATTTTGCAATCGTATATTTTGCACTTTCAGCTTTAGATTATTGAAAAGCTTTGCGGTGATTAAAAAACACTTGCAAAAATTCTATTTAGACGGTAATTTTCTCCCGAAAAAATTTTCTTTCTTTTTTCTATCAAATACATTTCCATATCATCATTTTTGTTTAGAATTTTTACCATTGTAACACACAATTTAACACTTTATTTTGCTAATTTTGTTCCTTTTATATAAACCCTTAAGAAAACATTATGAATACAGAAGATTTAGATTGTTGAGGACTCAGGCGAGCCTCGAACTTTAACAAAGGAGCGGGTCAAAATCGTAAAGTTGAGCTGTTGCACTGTTGCCGCACTGACAAGCTGAACCATAGACGGCACCGTAAATTCTCTATGTTGAGTAGTGAATTTAGAAAAAATTTTGGAATAAATACGTAGACCTTTTAATTAATTTTTTTTAACAAAAAAATATGGACTTTCTATTTTCATGTAGTCAATAATATTTCTCAGTCTAATTTCAAAAATTCGAAAATGTCTTTTTTTGGACCACCCTAGTGTCCAGGAACATATCTAGGATCCTTTAAAGTTCCTGTACATGAATTTTCATCAGGTCAAGTCAATTTTTTGAATTTTAGGTTCTTGAATTTTCCATTACATGAATTTTCAGCTAGGTAGATCGATATTTTCAATTTTACATGTTTGAATTTTAGGTTGTGTGAAATTTATATTTTTTAATTGCGTGGATTATATTTTTATAAAAACTGCATCTTTTTTAAAAAGCACATTAGAATAATAGTTTAAAATATACAAAGACACATAAAAGTAACTTTTATAAATGAATTTATAATTACGAGTGCATGAAAATTACTTTCAGTTGCCAGTTTTTGCAGGATTATCAGGAGTGGTCACATGATGCCCTGATGTATTTGGTAGCTGAATTAATATGTCAGACAGTCGAGTGGTAATGAAAATTGGTCATTTACCATCAGGCCTCTCTTGTTTGTTTCCTAAATGTATCGCGTTAAGCATGCCGCCGAAATATCTATTTTTTTTGACATTTTGCCAAAATTGTTTTTGGTTTCTATTAATACTATGCTCTCTATTATTTATATGGCAAGTACGACCATTTTTACATAAAAGTTTGCTCCTTGTCCTTAAGATTAAGAAAACATAGCAGTCTCACTGATTGCCTGAAGTATATTGATAACTAGCGGTTCATTTTTGGGCAAGCAAATTGACTAAGTCTTGAGAAAAACAAATAGGATATCTATCGTCATGAATTTTCCGTCATGGTGTATATGTATAATTCAATTGATTTATGCAAGACCGGATATGGCCCAATCTTCTATATGTAATTAAGTTAAAACTGCATCCCAATCTACTATCCCCAAAAGCGAATTAATTGCTTCGTAGTTCGTGTTTTTGAAATCTAAAAAAATATCTATTAGAGCTTGATGTGATTATTTTCTTGTGGTTAACAATATCTAGTAGAAGACGGTTTCGATTTCTAGGCTAGAAAGGGTCAGTTGATTGCAGTCCAATAGTGGCATACTGGAAAGTAAAAACCGAATCGAGAACCTTGTCTGTTAGAGATTTCACAGTGATTAAGACAGTGATTTAAATATAAATTATAAAGAAATGCTAATGGCGAAATTCAAGCAGTTTTAAAACTATTTTAGGCCTTATTCATCTTTAAAATTATTATAATTGAACCACATTTCTTTTAAAATAAGAGCATCTTGTGCTAATTCCACTAGAGCAATAGCGTGCTGTAGATCAACATCTTTGGTCCGTAGGCCACGAACATTTTGGTAAGAAAGATTAACGTCGCAAGGTGAGTTACATTATTTATATTGTGTAGTTGTGGACAAACACACGTGAGCAAATGTGGGTGTCTCTTAATCAAAAAACAAAATGCCCACCGTACTGAGAATTGGGTTCAGTTGAGAGGGTTTAAAAACTTTTTCTCAGGTTTTAAACCAATTCTGTAGCTGTATTTTTGCGCGAGGAGGATTCAGGTACTCGAGCTGGGAGTTGAATAGGCTCAAGATAAATGAGCTCTTCTAGTGTTGGGCCAGTGTCTTTATTGCACGAAGATCTCATACCAAAAGTATAGTTGGGAGAACGTGAACGCACAATTCGTTGTGGCAGAGAAGTGCTGCTTTGAATTATTGAGGGATTCTTTCAATGGGACTTTTCGCTTCGTGAAAAGAACTTCGTGTAGATTTTGAAATGTATTGGACCCAAATTGCCGCATGTGATCAGAAGTTGTGCGAAGAGGAATTACGGGATATTGCAGAACGTCTTGTAAGCGAATTTCTTCTTATTTAAATTACTTTAAGAAGTGCTTGTCTCTTGATGGGCAGACGTGATGCTGATCAATCAGTTTATGTCATCATTTTCTTACGGGGCGGGACAGCGGATAGTAAGAGTCAACAGTCTCTTTTTGTAGTTTATTGGGAATATAAGGACGTACCATATTCTAAGATGCATTACAATATAGTTGTTTATCCTTGTTTATAGATTTAGACTGTTTTCTAATAAATTATTTACATGTTAGGGTTCGCCGAATCCAGGAAAATCCAATAAAAATTCATCATTTTTTAAAACCACTATTAGTTCATAGATACAAGTTAAGTTCGGCAAACAAAACCCCTTTATATTATTTTTACTCTTTACCAAGTCAGAAAAGGGAACAATCTTATTTCTTCTAGAGCATCGTTTCATACTCATAAGAAGAATTAGAGAGCGATACATCGCGTTTCACAATTCCTCGCATACTGTCTGGCGTTATCGTTTTCGTATCACACACTTATTCGGCTTGCCGACATGAGCAAAATTAGTATGTCTGAAGAGTTTCAAAGCATTTTGGAAACATTTCAATAATCTCAAAAAATTATTTAGCGTACCTGGACGCTATTTAAAAAAATGTGACAGTTGTTTGTGGTTGGCGGGAATTCAGGAAACTCTTCTGCAGAACGTTGATGTTGAATTTGGGGTGGATAAGATAAGTTGCTTCAGAAGGGGCCTGTTTGCACTTTGTGAAAGCTTGCTGGAATTTTTAAGGCTAACTTACCGGTAATCTATGTTTCAACTCGGTTCCTATAAGTTGCTTCTTGAGAGGTGTAAGTAGGCTAGCTGTAATTTCTAAGAAAAAGCTTGAATGCCTTCTTCAGAGAGAGTATGCTCGAGGAATGTGGCATCCTTTCTTCTAAAGTGAGACTTGGATGAATTGGTGACCAATCAATAGTCCTGAATTCTCTGAACGAGAATTCTCTGTTCCTCTACATGCTGTTATACAATGTCAGAACCAATAAGTAGATATCGTATATACAGTAAAATAATAGGAGGGTCATCCTTTAAATCATCGAGAAAACACTAAAAAGTTTGTGCAGAATTTCTAAATCCAAACTTAATAAAAGGATTATTGAAAAGTCAGAACGGCATAATTTTCACAATCTCGGTGGTATCTTCCAAGTTATCTGGAATCTGGTCAAAAGATAAGACAATGTTGACGGCAGGAAAAATCTTCTATCTAGCATACATGACACTTACTTGATACGTCATATTGTTGAGTGCCTCTTTTTAAATCACGTTATGTTCACCATTCACCTGATTCGTTTAAAACAAAGTGAACAGGTGAGGACCATGGGCTATCTTAACTTCGAACGGTTCTGATAGCGGCAATTTATCGGAAATAGAATAGATGACGCAACCTTCTTTTGCCATTTGTGCAATGAAAAAGTGATGATAACGTCAGAATACTCAGTTTTTGGACTAGCTGTAAGATTTTCTGATTTTAATTTTTTTAAATAACTTGTTACCTTTTTTACCTTTCTTATTATGTATTTGTTGTACTTAAAGCAAAAAGGTCAATCCATTGATTTGGATTTCAAAGGGACCAACACGATTCCGGGACAGAACTATAAACTGAGTTGATACTGGACTGAACAGCCTGTATTAAATTAACAGAACTGAGTATTGAACTGAATGGTCCATCGTTGGGTCTTCAGATTGCCTAGAGTCCGTTGTAACATTTTTGCTGGCTCGAACGTCACGATAGCAGCAACTTATGGTGTATCAGTAAAGTAAATTACAAAATGATTTGCTTAGGTTTCAACGCCATTTACAAGCGGAAGAAAGGGCTGTTCAGATATTCACTGCAGCTGGCACATCATTCATCGAAAAACGAAGAGACGGGTTGATCATGGCTAAGGTGTCATGGAGAAAGAGAACGCCTTCATTCAAGACTAAGTCACTATTCAAACTCGCTTTAAATTACGAGTATGTATTGGAAAAATGTACTGGTTAATTTAGTTTAAAAAAGAGACTAACAAAGAGAAAACAAATAAATTGTACTTCTGCTGGTTACTTATTTGTTAAACAACAACTTTTAAACATCTTCTAAACATTAAACATCAGCTTCTAAATATGTGAACAGGGCGAAAAATTTCACTTCTTCAACTAAGTTGAGTAAAATTCAATGTAATTTTAAGAGCTGTTTATTCACTTTCTTACCCATTTTGGATTGGAGGAATCTAAGAAATGTCAGTGGGTATTCTATATTCGAAAGTTTTAATTCTTTATCTACGTTTGTGTTCGTAAACTTGGTCCCTGGACTTTGTCCCTTTGCAAAATTAGTCCGAATTTTGTGCAATATTTGCTTGAACTCATGCCCTTTCAGCACAGCAAGACCTAATCCTATCGAAGCATTACACGCGGGGCAATACTGTTTGACCCAATGCTTTTAAAGCAGTTTTGCTGCGCGAGATGAACCATCCCTTGACACATGTAAGGTTACAAGAATTCCTTCCGATTTCAGTATGCGATTCTTGCAACAGAGATTTATTGCATCATCGTACGCCTCACAGCGGGAGGGCAGGAGTAGGATGTAGGAAGCCGAGAGACAGAGGGTTGTACATAAATAAATAGTCGTTAGATATTTAAATGCCCTGTTTATTGCAACTTACAGTGTGGTGACCTTTCGGCACATGCTTGGTGACCAGGGAAATTACGAGAGGTCGTAGAATTTCTGGCGTCGAAGATGGTGGCTCTAAAAGAGACTACGGCTGGGCGGCCAGAGGGTACCTTAGTATGGCCAAGATGTTCCCAAGCCCTTTGATTATAAGTTTGTCCGTCCTCGTTTGGAGTTGTGTAATTTTGTCTATATCTAAAGGGTCTGTCATTACAAAATGAGTCATTTATAATGTAGATTTGTAATGGTATGAATCTGTTACAAAATTTGCATTTAAGGTCTTCTAGGTTTTCCTTGATGCTTTCTTAAAGGGGATAGTATGGTAAAAACGATCTTTTTTGAACATTTTTTATTTTAAAGTTTAGGTTTTTTTATATGTTATTCTTCATGGTATGGAGTATAGAAAATGTTTTTTTTGTAAATTTTCATTGACATCCGGTGAAGATATGGGCGACCGGAAGACGCCACCTTTAAAAGTGGTACCCTTGATTTCTCCATTGTGGATCATCTGAAACATACAAAACAAATTTTATTTTGAAGTACATATGAATGGCTACCTAATGACCCACGACTGAAAAAATTCATTGATAAATGAACAAATAGTGCAATTTTTAATTTTTCCTTTTTTCGCCTGTTTTTTGTTACTAATTGTATCATGATATTGTTAAATATCAATGGACAATAATGATCAAGGGTCATTAGATAGCCAAGTCTCTTCTGAGCAATTCTAAAAAAAATTAGGCTCATAGGCCCAGTAGATCGGTTGGAATCGTGGGTACCAGTTCAAAAAACACTGTTTCGAGAAAAACAGGTTTAAAGATCTTGCAACATTTCGATTTTTTGAAAAATGTTTACCATACTACCCCCTTAACCTTATGGTGCTTTCATTGATGTTTTGTTGCCAGTTGTCCTCCATGGTTTCCGGCATCCTGTAACAGATATAAAAAAAATAAAAATTGTTGCTTTGGGTCGTATTTAAGTAATGTTTATTTTTATTTTTCTTAAGTTTTTGTTGTTTTATTTTGCCACTTTCCAAAAAGATAATTTTTTAACCTTATAGTTGAATTTTAAATTAATAAAGAATAATTTTCAACAAAAAATAGTATTTTCACAATTTCAGTAAAAAACTAATAAAAAAAGAAGTTTTAATCAAATATTTACATTTTAGCCAAACAAATTAATTTTAAAATGAAGCGCAGAATTTTCAAAGAAATAATTTTTTACTAAAAAGACGGAGTTTCATTTAAAAAACTCCATTTCAACTAAAAAACAATGCATTTTCAAGCAAGAAAAGATATTTTCAAATGAATCGTTTCATAAAGAACAAAATTTCAAAATATAAATTTTCAATAAAAAAAGGTTTCTTCCATAAAATACGTGAATTTTTAAGCATGAAAGCTATAGTAAAATTTTCAGTTAAAAAAAGAGATTAAAAAAACAGACGAATTTTTTAAGAAATACATGAATTTTTAACCATATAGTTGAATTTGTCAACTAGAGAAGATAATTTTTTAACAGAAAATGGTAAAGTTACATTTTTAGCTCAAAAAAATAATTTCAAACAAGAAAAAACGTATTTCAAGAAAATAGCTGAATTTTGAACAATAACATAATAAATTTTTACGAAAAATATTAATTTGCAAACAAGGGAAATGAATTTCCAACTAAAAAATATAAATTGTTAAACAGAAGGAATAATTTTCTACCAAAGAAAATAAATTTTCAACTAAAAAAGAAAAAATTGTCAAGCAACCATGAAATCAGTTTTTAATAAAAATGTTCAATTTGCAATCATCATTCTATTGACATAAAACTATTTCATTACACTAGCCGACAGCATAACATTAGAACTTAAAGAATTTAAATGTTCACTTAAAAGAAAATCTTATCGTTTTCCCCTTAAATGCGAACTGAATTATTAATAGAAACATTAACGAAAGTTCCACTATTTTCAGTTTAATTTAATCCTTTTTATTTGAAACTTCAACTCTTTAGTTAAAAAGTTATCTTGATTAGTAGAAAATTATTATTCTCGTTCGAAAATGTATCTATTTTTGTTAGAAATTTATTTCTTTGATTGTAAAATCAACTGTTTTGTTAAAAATTTATTTTCTTATTGTTGAAAATTTTGTTAAAACTTCGGTTTAATTATTCTCCTTGTTTGAAAATCATCTACATGCGTTCAAAATTAATTTTTGATTGATAATTAAACTATTTTGTTTAAAAAAATCTTTTGCTTGAAAATTTAATTATTTTGTTGAAACTTTATTTGGTTTTTTTTGGCAAAAATTATTTTTGTACTGAAAATGTAATTATTGCAGTTTTTATGAAACTTCATGTTTCTTAATTGAAAACTCAACAATGTGGTTGAAATTTCATATATATTGTGGAAAATTCGTCTTTTTTGAAAGAATATTAGTCTTTTTGTTCATAAATTCATTTCTATATTGAAAATACTATTTTGTTGTAGAGTCAGTTGTTTTTTATTCGAAATTAATTTTTTGAACTGAAAATTCAACTGTTCCATTTTTGGTAAAAAATTAATCTTTTTTAAAAAAAGTTTAACTAGTCTATTTTTGGTTGAATATTTATTTCTTTAGCTTAAAATTCGTTTCTGAAGTTAAAAATTGAACAATTTTGTTGGGAAGTTCTTTTTCATGAAAAATCATCTTTTTCGTTGAAAATTTATCTTCTTAGGTAGAAAATTATTCTTCTTGTTTGAAAATTCATCCATTTTATTTCAAAATTCATTTCTTTGGCTAAAAGTTCGTGTTTTTTATCGGGTTAAAAATTAGTTTTTTCGACTGTAAACTTATAAGTATAAATAAAAAATTTCATTAAAAATATATTTATATTTATATTAGGCTCTGAAATCTTATCTCCCATATATATTTACATACAGTAAATTATATTTTTTTCTTCGCAATAGGCCTAATGATTCTAAGGTCATTTGGGATTTCAAACCCAATATTAACTTGAGGAGTAGCCAGATCATGCTCGATGAATTCGGGCCAGCTCGTGTACGTGAACGTGCATTTTCGGCTTTACACTAGGCTGGTCTTTAGAGCATTTAACAGAGCCGACTCACCGACACGCTACGTTTTCATGTGTTTCTTCCAGATGGGAAAGTGGTGGGGGGCGAAAAATCCCGCGTTCTGGAGACACTGTTTACCTGCATGTTGATAATTTTCCTGATATGAATTTTTCTGGACTTCTTTTATAATGTGCAATCTTTTTAATCTATCTGTCCATTTATCCACGTTTTGAAATTATATCTCCCTATCTAAGTAAGTTTTGATCATTTGTTTGATTGTTCTATGATAACGTTCTGTCCAATTTGCATCAAGGTAATATTAGTATTCGGTATTATTACTATTATTTATTAATTAATTTTATTTATATTTAATTAATTTATTTCCTAATTTTAATAGGTAATTAATTATTATTAGGTAATATTATGTAATATTAGACAAACTCGTGCCATTGTCGGTGTTTGTAATTCACGGTGTTTCCCCAACACGAGATGACACGTTTACGAAATTCTGACTCTATTGTAATCCCGTTAGCTTTCTTTATCGGTATTATTTCTACCCATTTTGTAAATAAAACTACGGAGACCAAAATATATTGTTTCCTCCTCTTTCTAAGAATCGATAATGGGCCCATGATATCTGCAGCAATCATGGTCCATGGTTCTTCGACGATACTTTTTCCCCGTCAACCCCCGTCGTATGTAATTATTTTAGAATACATCGCGGGTCAGAAGTATTACTCAGAAATTCTCGCGTGCGTTTTTTCAGAACCTAAATGTCCTGCTTGTATGTCATTTTGATTTTATTTTAAAACCTCTATTCGTAATTTTTGGTGTACCACAAGTTTCCATGGGTTAGAATAGATTTGGTGGGTCAGTTGTGCAAAAATAGAGTTGCGCATCTCTGATTCGCCGTTCTTCGTGTTCTTCCCGTCTTTTTATTAACATGTCTAATTTTTTAGCACCAATTATCTCTTTTGTCGTTTACGTCCACTTTCGGTTTTTCGATACGAAAGCTAATGCGAACGCGATTACTTGTAGCGATTCCCCTGATTTTGATCAAACATCAGGGACCAGATTTGATCTTCCTTTTCGATATCTATATATAATTAAAATTTTGTCATAAGGACAACCGCAGGATTTTTCCGGGAATATGATGATATAACTTTAGGATATAATGCAGGCCGTCGTGCATCTGTGCAATTCAAAAAAGTATTACATAGGCTATTTTAATTCGGTTTTCAAATCTCCCGCGCTCAAGATCTTGCGCTCATTGTGGGACCCGAGACTCAGAAGACGTTTCACTTGACAAGTGTCAAAATCGTTGTACTTCGAATCTAATTAATTAATGTCAATATCTGCAGGTTGAAAGTAATTTATTGGTAATAAAATCTGCTGTCTTACTTATTGAATCAAATACGAGAATCAAACGCTTTTTACGACAAGTGCATTGGTACATATCATAAACTGTAAGTGTCTTTTTTCAAATAATCACTGCAAATACTAGTTCTCTAAATGATTTATGTTTATAACAAATTAATTGTATACCACTTAATTCATTATACCTTGAATGAAAGCAGTTATTCACAAGTGAGATAAGTACTTTCATACTTTCAAAACGTAATATATCGTAGGTTTAATTCAATTCTTAAAATTTTCTTATTTAGAATTTTTTTCTTTTACACAGATTTATAAATTTATAACATAGCTACTGCAACAAAAAATTTAATTTGTATGTTGAGAAAAATTGCAACGATAAATCTGCGAATTAAATGAAGAGAGTTAAGAAGCGGCGAATTATTCCTATAAACTGGGTGTCCAGCGGCCTTGAGAATTTTTAACCTTGGAGTCTCCTTGAATTTTTTACGAGAACCTTAAGTTAATTTGTTTTCTTTTAAAGCAGTTATTTGATTAAAATACGAAAAGTAATTTAAATCTTGAAGTCTATTATAAAAAAACATCTTATTTCAAAGAAATCTTGCTACTACTTTTTTTTACCAAGATATAATTGATCTTTTATTCATTATAAAATAAATACAGACATTTCTAGGCATTTTTTGTGGACTTCACCAATTATTTTATAGATTGAAATGAACCGATTTTCATATTGTTGGCTAAGACTGATAGTTACTAGGGAATGTACGCTATCTTTACCGTCTAATATGCATTTTTTACTTTCTATAGTACTTTTGAGGTTAATACTACATCCGAATTTTGGATTTAATAATAAATATTCTTATGTTCTGCTTTTTTCATTATTGGTTTATTCCTGATGCCTATAGATTTTAGTTTCAAGACTAACCTGGACATGACGTGTTTCGCTTTATGCCCGATTATAATTGGAATGACCACTTCTCCATTTATAATTACAGTTTCTCCGTTCACGATTGTTAGTTTTGCGGGAAACTGGTTTTAAAATTAAGAATTGTTTCCAATAATTCCTTAACCAAGTAGAAATGTGTGGCACCTGTGCTACTAAGATCAAAAATATGTTATTTTCAAATTTTTCATTAGATCGAAATGTCTTTCCGTTATCTCATCTTTATCCGAGTTAAGTATTTCTGATCAGTAATAGGTTGTAATATTTTTTGTCCTAGTACCTGCCCATCCAGTTTCCCTGGTTGTATGCATAATAAGGGCATTCTCTTTTAAAGGGACCTGTAGATCAGAAATGATAACAATTTGAATTCTTTGTGTTGTCATTCGTTTTTTTATTCAGATCCGGTATTTTGTCCGAATTAGGACTTGTTTTTTATTGTTTATTACTATTATCCGATTTTTTTATTATTACTGCCCTAGCTTGGGTTTTAGGAACTCTGTCTTATTATTATTACTTCCTGAACTATTTTCCGCTTCTGCTTTTGGGAATTCGAGCATTGGACTTTTTTGACCTTAATTTAGGCCGAATGTCATTTTACTTAACATTGGTAAAGTTTCGTTGTAAGGGTTAAATGGATATCTTTAGGTTGAAAATTTAATTGGCAACCAGGTGAAAATCTAGGTCTAAAGTTAGGACTGAAATATTGTTGATATTCATTTGAAAAAGTTAGGAATGGAAATCCAAGTTGTAAGGTTATGGAGTGAGGGTTGACTGTTTTGAGTTTTGGCAGTGGATTTTTAACCACCTAATTTACGACTAGGGTATTTTCTTCCCATTAACTAATCTTCACGGCTATCCTAGCACATTGGAAATATAAAAAATGAAGACTATAAGCTGCCGAGAAAAAATTGGTCTGTTTTCCCTTTTTATTGATAATAATTTTCCGGTGAGAGTATGGGTTGAAGCTTCTTATGTGTCCCCTAAGGGTTTACATTTTTCTGACACCTTCTTCCCTATCCTTTACATACCTCATATAAATTCACTTGGTGGTGGGAGGGGGATCTACTGTTGCCTTTTTCTCTAGAGGTACCGGTCCCACGGCTCTCCGGAGATGAACAACTCCCTTGATAGGCTAGTGTTCACCGCATGGGCCACCGAGGCTCTTCCAGAGTGAGAGGCGGGAATCGAACCCGCAAGACGACAGAGTAGGTGCAAAGCCTGCGCTTTAGCCCCCACGACCATCGTCCCACTCTCCTGTGAGAGTATTTTAAATGTTTATAGTAGTCATTTTTAACTATTTAATCTGTTATAAATAAACCTTAGAATGAAAATAATTTTATGATGATTAGCAACAGTTTTTAATGTAATCTTCTAAAAATTAATTGAAAATAATACTGAGTTAATGTATTTTGAATTCTAATGATATTATTAATTGTTTAAACAAAATTAGTCAAAAAATATAATATTTGGCTACTTTGGACAGAAGAACCCCGTTCCCTCTGTGCAATATATTTAAAATAAATAATAATTAAGATTTAGTTTTTATTGTTAATAATAATTTGTAAAAACGTATTGACCTTATCTCATATATTTGTAGAATACAATTTAATTTTACTATAGAAAAAAGTTCAGTTATTGAGCAATGACTTTTTATATTAAATTTGGTCATCTTATAACAATTAATAAAAGTTTAAACACATAACTGATTCATAAAAATACTATTTGAATATTTTTTGAAATATAGACAGTTTATACACTGAAAATTTCGTTGTTCTACTGAGAATCTACTGCTTCATTTTGTTTATCGTAGACTCCCTGCTATTAAATATGATCATTCGACAATATTACCTAATTGTTTACATTTTAATTAATAACAAATATACAATTTGTATGGATTTCAAAATTTTTAGTTGATAATTGTATGGCAAGAGAATATTGTTCATAAAAATTGTCATTTGCAAAATCAAAACGGTTGATTATCATTACTCTCCTATCTGCGGTAAACAAAAGTATTCAAACTGATGGTAAAAAGCAGATTCAAAAGGAAGGTGATTCCCTATTTAATTGAAAAAAATTGTATAGAGAGACGAATCACGAAGGTAGAAAATGATAAGAATGGATACATTTTCTATCAGTGATACGTAATAAGGAACATCTGAGTACGCCGTGAATATATAGCGATGAAAAAACAGACAGAGATTAAAGGATTGAAACGTACTAGCAAAGAAAAGGATACAAAAATATCAAAGCGGATAGGTAAAGATAGGGAAACGGATAGAAAATGATAGATTGAAACAGGTTGGTGATACATTTCCAGAGAGAATATTGGATGGGATAGAGAGTGATTAGGAGGGATCTGTTTGATATCCGTGATAGGCAAATCGAAACATCTGAGTATACCGCGGATCGATGGTGTTTGTTCTAGTGGTAATAAACGAAGGCAAGTATAGAAAAATATAGAAAAGAATATAAAAACATAAAAAGCTATGCGCGAATATATAGTGATGCGGATTGGCAAGGTTGGGTTAAAACGAACAGGTAATTCATTTTTAGAGAAAGGATTGAAGGAACTAGAGAATGATTAGGATAGATAGGGATACAAATTCGGATAGAGATTGTAGGGCTCCAATGCATAAGTATAGAAATAGATGTTGAGTTTCTTTTTTAGTTTCTCAATTTTGTATGATATTGAGAGCTTAAACACAATTAAATACAATTACATTTTTCAGGAGCTTATACAACACATCAACTAGTATGTCGCTTAGCGTTGACTTCATACGATCAAATTCCTGTGAATTTAGCTGAATATTGCTACGTGGAGTTTACAATGCCTGCAACGCAAGTATCACACACAACAGCAAGAAGTGTGAGTTTCAGGAATCATGATAGTGATGATCCACCAGAGAAATATGTGCGAAACTTATCTCGACATGAATATAGGTAAGTTCTATATATAGGTGCAAACTATTGTGACAAATGATATTTTTTATGAGAGCTCTTGATTTATAGAATTTGCCGATCCGAAAAAATGATAAAATTGGTTAAAAAATTGGTTATGTTCCATGTTAAGTTAGCTAAATCTGGTAATTGCCATTGACCGGAAATCCAGATTTACCCTTAGTCGATAAATGCAGCTTTATTATAGGTCGGAAATGCAGATTTTTAACTATTGGTCCGTAAAGCAGGGGCCTATCCGTATATCAGGAGCCTATCTTTGGTGCTTACCTTACCACCCTAGTGCGCGCTTGCATTCCCCGAACGTCCACGTGAATTCCCCTGTATTTTTAAGTGAGATTCCCCTATTTCTACCAGTGCTGCGCTGATATTACCTACTCATTTTTATAATTTTATGGACTAAGACATACCCATGTAGCTCCTGATCTTAACTTCTCGATGACCTAAAATATAAAAAAAACTGAAATTTAAATACAGGGTGCACGCTCTTTTATGTCGGTATGTAAAAAACGAATAACTTTGACATTCGTCAACCGATTGACTTGACCAAAAATGTTTTTAAATCTTCAATCCAGTGCAATTTTAACCATGAATCGATTCACACTGAAAAGGTGTGAAGCGATTCAGGGTTAAAATTGCCTGAACTGAAGTTTCAAAAACATGCCTAATCAAGTCAATCGGTTGACAAATGTTAAAGTTATTCAATGTTTACATACCGACATAAAAGATGGCGTACCCTGTACATATTTTAATGTTAAAATATCTTGTGTGCGCACTATCTAACTGTGCGTAAAAAAATGTCCTAAAATTGAATTCTCTTAAAGGTCAAGCACTGCAATAAGAAATAAAGAAAGACTTTCTTCTTCAAAAAATGTTTTTCATTTACAATACTAAGCTGCTTAGAATATACTTTTAATATTCAAAAATCGCTCTTGGGTATCGACAAAGACAATTTTATAATCAACTAAAAAAATTCTTAATTCTCATAAATACTCAAAGAATTTATTTCCCACACGGTGAGCCTTAATCAACTTTAACCTAAACTCAACTTAAGTTCTTTGCAGGATTTAATCCTCTGATGTTGTCTGAATATTTTAAGTGAGAAATGAAACAAATCAATCAAGCCATTTTTTTAATATTCAAATTTTGATTTTGCGAGGTTTTTTTTAATAAGAAATTTTCATTATATGTAAGCTCTTCTACTTAAAATATGTATTAAAATAGTCCCCATAAATTTTTTTTACAAACGAAAACTGCAAATACCAGAACTGCGGAATAGATTTCGATCACTTTTTTGATAGTGCATCAAATTTTCTCAAGTTGAATACGATATTCAAGAGACTTTACTCAATATATATGCAAAATTCCCCCCTGAAAATACCGAAAAAAGTCATAAATGCTTGGGAATTGATTCCGATTACTTTTCTTTACTGCATCGATTTTCTTCTTCACAATTTTTAATAGAAATTTATTGATATTGCATTTGACATTGAAGAGATATTTCTCAAGATCTGTGCCAATAAATATAACCCAAGTATCATAAATGATACGGAATAGATTTCGATAACTTTTTTGGTACTATATCGAATTTCTTCGTGACAAAGTTTAACTCAAATTTACTGAAATTGTATATGACATTGAATAGACCTATCTCAACATCTGTACAGAATACTGGATTTCAATTAATTATCATTGCCCTTAAAAATACTCCCATGCGTCATAAATGCTGAGAAATAGATTTCCATAACTTTTTTTGAAACTACATCAATTTTCTCTTTTACAATTTATAAATAAGACTTACTGAAATTGAATGAGACATGGAATAGAGCTTTCTTGAGATCTGTGTCAAACTTTGGATTAAAAATAATTAGCCTTCCACCTACAAATACCCTAAAGGGTCATGAATGCTGAGGAGTAGATCTTTATCACATTTTTCATGCCACATCGATTTTCTCTTTTACAATTTTATTCTGAAATTTTCTGTAATTCTTCTTCTTTATTCAAGCGTTTCCTCTAAGGGTTTACATGACCTTCGTTTCTTACATAACTATCTGCAAACTTTATATTATCTTATCCTTAGTATTTAAAATATTTAAAAATATTTATATAAATTCTTTTGGTCTTGGTCGTAAATTAAGTCCTTTACCACTTTTAATCAGAAAAGTAAACACTAAAATTTTCGTTCACATTTCGGTACCCCACTTGACTATCCCTCTCTATCCCCCCCCCCTCTCTTTCTTTCTCTCTGTTTTCCATCTTTATGTAACAAGAATCTCTTTTTGAAAAATTGACAATCTCTAGGAAGATTTCTTTCGAATTGAGAAATTAGTTTACGTCGAGTTTATACACGTTGCACATCAAAGGGCCCTTCGTGTGTGTTCAATTTTGGTTGTCTTATGTATTATTGGTTTCGTGCCCAGAGAACGGCCAGCTATTATAAAATGGGATCACATTCACACCCATCTAATACAACGCTGCTGAAGACTGGTGATCCTCTCAGCATAAAAACATCAACCCAAGACGACTTGAAAGAATAATTCTGCTAGGAGACATGAACAGATGGGTTGGCATCCAAAATCAGGACACAGAAAGAGTACTAGGTAATTTTGGGGATCCAAGAACTAACTATAATGGAGATAAATTAGTTGGCTTATGCTTAGAAAAGGGTCTGTTTATTACGAATACTTGGCTTAGGCATAA
>JAAAKG020040394.1:0-19043 GCA_010014905.2 Druon quercuslanigerum
CACACTACTCCCCTCCCCACCGAGTGAGTCACGCCTACCCCGAAAGGGAAACGGCTTAATGGTGTAATAATAATAAATACTAATTCTTACCACCTTTCCTTCTACATATATCCTATTTTGTTCTCTATTTTCGTATACTTTTCGTATCCTTTGACTTCTTCCCCACTGCCACTTGTCTGCAATTTTTTTCTATTTCCTCTCTCTTTCCTACGATCATACATATCCGACCCCCTTTCCTCTCTTGTCCTTTTATTCTTTTTTCCCCACTTTTTATTGACTTCTTTTCTTTCGTATTTAGCATTTCAAACTTTAGCCTCATTTTCTTTCACTAATTCTCTTTTTTATAATTCCCCTTTTTTCCTCCTGTGAGGTCAAAATCTCCGTCATTTATGCTTGAACTACGTTCTCCATTACATCCATCTATTCTTGTAATTTGTTAAATTACTTTTCTAAATTCCCGTTTATGTACAGCCGTATTTTTTGCTCTGTGCCAGTTTAACTTATGTTCTACACTTTTAAAGTGCTTCCCAAGAGTTTCATCTTCAGGCCATGCATTTAAAAATGACAACTTTTCTCCCAACATTTTGAATTTTTTGATCTCATATTTTAACTACACAATCTTAACGCGAAAATACAATCCCAAAAAAAGAAATTTTTAAAGAAATGGTCTGGTCCTTGTTTTATTCTAATTAATTGAAAACTTCATGCATTTTATGCGCCTGGGAAGTAGCAAGCAACCACCGTGAGTGTACCCATGATGAGCGGATTATGGCGTTTGCTAGTTTCTGAATGAAACCAACAGAGTGTTATTTTTTCGAAGATGATGTAGACATCGTAAACCCCGGATCGAACCCAGCATTTGATGGAGTGCCTGTCATGCCTCACTCAACCTTCCTTTTGTAAGAAAAAAGAACACGTTGAGAAAAATTAAAAAAGATTAAAATACACGGAGAAAAAGGGATGTTTGAATGTAGATGTTCAAAGGGTAAGATTGCCCTACCTAATATGCAGATATTCATGCCAAATATATACTATCTTTTTGAAATGCTAGGTGTAAAAATATTTTTATGTTAAACTGAAACACATTCAGATGTTTAAATCCCCCAAGCGCATGCGCATGACGCATTACACTTTCATGGCTATAATTGACAACTATATATTTTCGATATTACAATTACGGAGTATAACAATTTTTGATCAATTCCAAAGAATCAAAATTAGCTATCTTTAATAAAATTGGATAACGACTTTTGTCTGTTTACACTCAACACGAAGGAAGTATGATCTTAAGTTTCAGTTGAAGTTTGACTTGAACATATTTGACAAAATTTCTATAAATTTAAAATAAAATTTGAGTCTAAGTAAATTAAAATTGATAGAATTTGTAATGCAGATAATAGATCATTCATTCCGTGATTACTTACCCAGTTTTTATTTATTATTTTGAAGTAAAAATATTAAACATAACCTCAAATTGACTGAATGTATCTTCTGATCGACATTTCATACCCTTTATCTATTTTTCTTTCATGTATGAACATTAAAGTTTTATTTTAAACTTACAAATAGGTTATTAATTCATTTCTTAAATTACCAGAAATAAGTAAACTCCTCAAATATTTACAGACGTTATTTGAAATAACCATACATGAAATATCCTGGATGTTTCAGTTGAACATTTTGGATGTTAGTAAGTAACATCTCACTTTTTAATATCTACAGATGTTAACTTTGAAAATCTACATTGCTGTCCTATAGTTAAACATAAAATATGTTGATCCTGAACATCTAGATGTTAAGCTGGAACATTCATTTTTCTCCGTGTATTAGGGAATTTAATTTCAATATTCTGCATTGGGTAATTTCTGTTGATTGTTTTCGTAATTTTTCATCTCTTCTCAGATTTTACTACAAAAAAAAACTCAGAGAACGATGCTGCGTATTCTTGAATAGGAAAAGTGTGGAATTGCAAGTTATTTGATTTTCAAGATTGGACTTGAAGCGTATGCAATTCGCAGCCTTTTCTTCAGCAAATCCTTTTCCAGAATGTTCAACCAAAAAGTGTGCAATCATAGACATTGATAATTTGTCTTTCTTCTTTTCTTGAATATTTGTTTCAGATGCAACTGTTTGTTTTGCAATGAATGTGCTGTTGCTCAGGATTTATGCACATTTTTGTTTCAAACAACATAGTTACATTTTTAAGAAATGAGATTATTTATTATCAACTAAACGGGTGACGCTCAAAACATGAATTTTCAACAAAACAGCCCCACATTCAACCAAAAATATGATATGTTAACCAAGACGATTTGTTTATTACAAAAAAGTCAAATTTTTAAATAAATAGCGGTACCACACGCTTCGATCTCCCATCTAATAATAATATCCCGAAACATTGTTTGCATTTGGAACAAATATTCCAGTAAAAATTCTGGTAAAGGAATATCTGAAGAAAAGGCTTCGAATTGCATACCCTTCAAGTGTAATCTTGAAAATGAAATAACTTGCAATTCCACACTTTTCAGATTCAGGAATACGCAGCATCTTTCTCTAGTTTTTTTTATCTTAAAATCTGAGAAGAGAGGAGAAATTACGAAAACATTCAACAGAAATGAGGAAGCCACGGACTAAGTCAAGTGACTGATAAAATCAGGATGTTATTAGTTAATCTAATACGATGCTTGAAACCTCCTGCGATGATGCTGTAGGTATACAATCTAGCTTCTTTCACGTCCATGCATTTTTGCGTGCAAGCTCTCGTGGTTCTGTGGCCTTTTAATCTAGATAAAATGTCGAAGTAGGCTAAGCAAAAAATAGATTCTTTGGGAAAAGTCTAGATTGAAATTTGGTACCTTTGTAGGTCTAACTGGAACTCCTTTGGAATAATTTCATCGTTTTGGACCAAAAGAGGTTTCTTTTCTTTTTTCAAGAAATCTTTATAATCATAAGAGAATAACATACATTTTTGACGCCTTTTCAGATTAGATAAAGATATGAATTAATCATTTTTTAAATTAAATTTTTTCTAAAAAGGATCTTCTTCGCAATGCTGGAATTCGAACCACAGAACTATCTGGGAATCGAACCACAGAACTTCCGCTTGTCGGTCGGGTGCTTTTCCCTCAAACTCATCTGAAAAATAATTCTTCTTTAAATCTCTCTAGTAGATTAAGGGAAAAGCACTTGACCGGCAATTGGAAGTTCTGTGGTTTGATTTTTAGCGGAGCTAAGGAGAAGATCTTTTTCGCGAAAAAAAAAATTAATCAAGAAAAATGCTTAATTCATAGCTGAATATAGTCTGAAAAGGCGTTCAGAATTTCTGTTATTTACCGATGATAATAGAGATTTCTTGAATAATTTGATTTGTAACACCTGACAAAATAATGTTTATATTTCTGAAAAAGGATTCTTCTCTAGATCTCTGGTAGCTTAAGGAACAGCACCCGACCAGCAACCGAAAGTTCTGTGATTCGATTCTCAGCGGGGCGAAGGAGAAAGTCTTGTTCCAGAATGAAATGAATTTGAAAAATTCCTTTCCTTTGCAGTTCCTTAGAAACCAAAAATTAGTTATAATAGAAATTCCAGTTTCTTCTATGACTTGAAAATTCTGAGCCTATAATAACTATTTCTAGACTCCCTCTCTGGGCCTTCTTGGGTGACGCTTATATTACCAATTTATAAAATTTAAGTCAAAGTAAAAATTCTAGAAGTTTAAAAAAAAAATTCATAAAAATACTGGGGCTTCAATAAAGTTGCGGCCTGAAGACAAAATTTTATTTTTAAACTTAAGCTCCAATGGAAACCTTTGAAAGCCCAAAAATGTTCCTTTGGAGTTATTTGAACAAAACAACATGAACGCAAAAACCAAGCGCTTGTAAATTGGGGTTAATAAGTTAGTATTTATAAACTCTGTCAATTGATGACATTATTAATTCTGATAATATTTTTTACTTTAATTCTCTTTATTAAATTATGTCCTTTAAAGTTCTATTAAATGTGTACTTTAGGGTAAAAGTTGTCTTATAAACTAGCTAAAATGAAGAATTGTGCAAAGCGAAAAATAGGTTCTTTGAAAAAAGTCTATTTTAAAATTGGGTTCCTTTAGAGGTCCAAATGGAGTCTTTGTTGTAGCTTCTCAGGAAACAAAAATTGGTTCTGCTATAAAACCCACTTTTCGCTATATTAGCACATTTAGCAAACAAAGTTTAACATCCTGAATGATATCGAAACAAAATTGAGAGAGTCTTTGTCGGAGTCGACACTGCCAGCTCTTCAATGGAAATCGCAATTACCAGTAACAATTACTTTAATTCTCTGTATTAAATTATGTCCTTTAGAGCTCTAGTACACGTGTACTTCAAGGTAAAAGTTGTCTTATTGTCGAAGTTGGCAAAGCGAAAAATAGGTTCTTTGAAAAAAGTCTCTTTTAAAATTTGGTTCCTTAGAGGTCCAACTGCAGTCTCCTTTGGAAATTTCTTTCTCTTTCTGTGTTCCTCTTTGTTTCAGCTCTTTAGGAACAGGAAATTTATTTTAATATGTAAACCCCAGTTTTCTCTGTGTAAGAAGATTTTTCAAGCGAAGTTTAATATCCTGATTAATACCTATACAAAATTGAAAGAGGCTTTGCCGGAGTCGATACTGCCAGTTCGTCAATGGACAATCGCAATTACCCGTAACAATTACTTTAATTCTCTTTATTAAATTATGCCCTTTAGAGTTCTATTCCTATTGGTTTCCTTAAGAGGTCTAACTAGAGTTTCCTTTGGAATAAATTTCTTTCTGTTCCTTTGCTCCTCTTTGTTGCAGTTCCTTAGGACCGGAAAATTGGTTCTAATAGAAACCCCAGTTTTCTCCGTGTTAAAGGATTTAACAAACGAATTTTAACATCCTGATTGAAATAAAAGATTGAAAGAGTCTTTGCCAAAGTCGACACTGTCAGTTCGTCAATGGACAATCACAATTACCGGTAACAATTCCCAGAGGTCCGCCGCTAATTAATATAACCAACACCGATTCGTTCGCGATTGACAGGAAAATGCGTCGAATGCGGTGGCGGACTTGCCTGGGTTATATAAAGGGGAGAGGAAGAGGGATCGAAAGGGGGGGATGAGCGTTTCAATTTGCCAGGAGACAGGCGAGAGACGGGAATAAATGGACAATTACACAAATACAATGTTTGACGTCATTTCAATGACGCGAGAGACACCTGTGATTGATTGTTAATTGCCTCGGTTTGTTACCCCGACTGTTGGGCTAAAATCGTAGGAGGGAGGGGTGCAAATAATTTAACGGAAACGATCGATTTCAGGGGTGCCGTTCATTGTTTTTTTTCCAATTTCCATTATTATTCATCGTAATCTCCTTTTGTCTTGCTCGTGCCAAATGTGGGACGCCTTTTTGGTTGGAAAATATGTAGGTTTTGAAATGGAAGAATATGAGCGTGCAGAAAAAATATGATCCATAAATTCGAGAAGCTCTCTCAATTTTATTTTTAGCGAATTTTACAAAGCGGAATTACATTAAGTCAAATTTTTTATTTAATAATCATTAAAGATTACTTTGTAAGAAAAGTAACTTGAATAAAAAGGCTTTATTAGTAATAAAAAACATGATCCAAAGTAGGAATTCTCCACCTATAATGTGATCCAGAAAAATTTCATCGGTTCTCTCCCAAGTTCAGCCAGGCAATTGTTTTTTAAATATTTCTAATGTGGAGATTCTACAGTAATTGATGAAAATTTTTAAGTTGGGAGACAAAAGTTTTCTACAAAGTAGAAAAATTAGGATCAAAATATATGGGTTTATCTCATGATTTCTTAAATAATGGGATTTTACCAAGTTTCTTTGAAACTATTTTTTTCACCTGGAATAACAAATAATGAAGGCTGATGACGGAACAATGAACAATGATAAAAGTATTTAAATTTTTCAAAGTTACCGTACGAGAATGCTTCAAAAGGTTGCTTTTTAGGATTCAAAAATATTTGAGTAAAAGTAATGAAAGATGCCATATTGGCCAATACCAAATAATACTGCCCCTTTAAAGGTAATTAAGAATGTTACAACATCAATAAATCACATTTTGGTTTCTCTTCAGGTAATAGCTACGTGTCCAAACATTCCATGAGAAAGAATGGAATTTGGGATAGAAAAAATATTTGATTTGATTAAAATAATAATTTTTATAAAGAAAAAGCTGTAATATTTTCATTGCATTGACTGTGTTTAATTCTTTTTCATTTTTTTAACTTTTATTTACAGTCAAAAACTTGATATTTAGGTTTTTAATTTATTCTTCTAAGGTCTTTTGTTATGTGATAACAATTATTCATTATACATAGGTGTACTTTTTTCAAATTATTTTAGCAAATCAAAACTACAACAGAATACAGTAATATACAATACAATACAAAGAAAGTATAACATTCGTCCAAATAATAGAAAGAAGTTTTACGTTCCTGTCATTTTTGTTGATATCACAGGCCCACGAAAAAAAATTGTACTTTGCCCCTAACCAGTGTATTCTTATGTATTTTAGACCACTGAAAGTGAATCCATCACAATTTTCCCCTAGCCTAGAGGAAATATTTATAACCTAGAGTATTCTGGGTTCTCTCAACTTTTTGTTACTTGGCAAGCCAATGAAAAAATACACTATCTTTATATATTTTAAGTTGGTAAATTAATACGAGTACTCAAAATTACTTTGCAGTGCGACAAATTTCCCCCTAGCCTGGGGAACCCGTCACAAACTAACAAAAGCTTCTGACTTTACGGAGGCTATGGACCTGTGCAATAAAATTTGATGATACGGATACAGTTTTGTCAGATGCAGCCATCAAAATACATTTAATTTTTATTTATCTCGAGGTTTTTAAGCTTAAACAAACTCTATATTGCCTCCTTTTTCTTCTAAACTTTAAAAACTTTGGAGAAATTGAGAAAAGACAGAAAAATGTCTGAAAAAGTAGTCGTTATAAAAATGCGAGCCATGCAGGAATCTAAATCTAATAAATTCAGCTTTCTTTATGTTTTCTAGTTCTTTTGCATAATAAAGATCTACGTAATGGTTTTCTTTTACATTTTTTACCTCTAAGTTATTTTCCCTGAAAATTATGGATGTAAGTGGTACGACCCTCATTTTCCTTCTGAATCATTGGCAGTGACTCAGTCGCGCTAGCATATGCTCCCAAGCTAAACCCATTTCAAAACGTATACGAGGGCTGTCCCAAAAGTATCCGACCTACGTTCATGTCTTCGCGCGGAGAGATTCAGGCGACCTCTGGAGGGTATGAACGTCACCAGCGTGTATTTGTTTACATCGGCTTTTTTGCGTTCGTCGCAATTTCCGAAACTGCTCACAGACCAACAAAAAAACCTTCGATTAGAAAACGCTCAGGACAATCTGGAAATTATCAATAGTGATGAAAACTTTCTTAAAAGGGTTATTACTGGTGATGAAACATGGGTTTATGGTTATGATCCTGAAACAAAATAACTATCTTCGCAACGGAAGCTTTCATCCGAGCCTCGGCCGAAAAAAGCCCGTCAAAGTCAAAGCAACGTCAAGTCAATGTTGATTGTTTTTTTCGATTATGAGGGCGTTATGCATCACGAATATGCTCCTACAGGCCAGAAAATCAACAAAGAGTACTACGTTGAAATTCTGAAAAGATTGCGTGATGCAATGAGTAGAAAACGATTGCAACTTTAAAAACCGGTAACTGGCTTCTTCATCACGTCAATGCTCCAGCGCACGGATCAAACCTTGTGCAGCAGTATTTATTGAAAAACAGTATTGCGCAGCTCCGCCAGCCTCATTGCATTACCGATATAGCACCCTGCGACTTTTAGCTGTTTCCTCAGTTGAAATTGCCGCTTGAGGGACATCGATTCGACGATAAAGGGACTTTTGAATGCACTAAAGGCGATTCCGAAGTCTGACTTTCAAGAATGCTTTAATAAGTGAAAACATCTATATGAGCATCTTGTTCAATCAAATGGGGACTACTTTGAAGGATGCCCCCCCCCCCCTCGATGACGATGAATAAATCAAGCACCGAGAGATCAAGGTAGGTCGGATACTTTTGGGGCAGCCTTCGTATACTGACCACTTTCCAAGATTTTCAGGGAAGTAATTTGGATCTGAGTGAAGAAAGTGCAGTTTTATGTTCATCAAACAACCTTGTTCATGGCATTCCTGAACCATATTTTCTTCTAATTCTCTTTAGTCGTTACTTTTGTGGTTCCCAAAAAATTTTCTACAACTTTTTTAAAACTAAGCCAAGCAGCTTTTTCGGTGTCATTCATATGTTTAGTAAATTCATTGTCTTTAAAAATTTGCTGAATTTGAGGGCCATCAAAAACTCCTTTCCTTACTTTGGCGTTGGATAAACCTGTAAACTTGCTTCCTAGATATGTAAAACATTCTCCTTCTTTGTCTAGTGATTTAAAAAACTGTTTAATCAAGCCCAGTTTGATAAGAAGAGGAGGCAAAAGAATTTTTGTAGACTCAACCAACGGCTCGTGTAATATATTGTTTGAACCAGGTTCTAAAGATGACCTTTCTTGCCATTTTTTGTGTGAAGTAATGCTTACGAACTCTACTATCCCACAAGCACAAAAAGCAGGGATATTTAGTGAAATCTGATTGTTGCCCTAACAGTATAGTTATAATTTTTAAATCTCCACAGATCTTTCATTGTATAGTGGAGTGGGCTATTAGTCCTGATGCGAACTTATTTTTATTGTGAAGTAATACTGCTTTAAGTCTTCGCTTGGAAGAGTCAATAAAAAGCCTCCACTCTTCATCATTATAAATATTTTGTTTTAGTACATTCATCAAACCCTTAACATCTGAACAATAGACTAAATCAGTGTCCCGAGAGAAGTACTTTAGAACATCTTTTTCTCTGTTTCGGTATACGGTGGTTTTAGTACCTTTCGTTACCAAATTTATTTTTTGTCATTCAATTCGTTTTTCGTGTAGAGTTCGGGTGGCTTTTGTTATACTGTAGGAATAAAGTCATCTCCACTGTCGTCATTGTCAGTGTCGTGTGTGCAATTGTCAGTTTCATATTTCTCACCTGAAAACGTTTGAATTGATGTCTGCTCAAATGAAGAAATAACATTTTTTTCGACAGCTTCATGATGCTGGAAACATTTGCATAGTCAATATTTTTTGTGGTTGAAGTGTTGTGCCCAAAGATGCTAGTTTTACAAAAATAGCAATAATTTTTATTCTAAGGTTTACTTCATATCGTCGGTGAACTAAATTTTATCTTTTTTTTCTTTATTTCGATGTAGCATGCTATAGAAATTATTTCATATGATCGAACATGCTTGATACAGCTCTTTTATTGATTCTGTGATGCTTCTACGATTTTTTGGTACTATGTATTCACTGCAAACATAACAGAAACAGTTCGAATTTCCGTTACATTCACGGTTTGAGTCGGATTTTTGTGTATTTTGGTTTTTGTGATTGTTCAGTTCCATACAGTTTAAGAAAAACCCGCATGTTAGGGATCCTGTTCCGATCGAGGTGAGCCCGCCGTCCTGGGGGTGGTAACCCTCATACCTCCCAAGGCCTAACTACGAGGTCTTTCCGGCTTTCACGAGGACCATGTCAACTCGTCGTCAGAGAACTGCGGCATCATCCTCATACCCTAACACCCCCTGCAGAGCAGTGCTTTGCTACTGGCATCGTTACCTCGATAGACTGAAAGATGACTCAGGCCACACATCCCCCCTTTCGGGTAGTGCAATCGCTCCAGTATCTATCGAGGCAGCAAGATGTTTTCACGCATTTTGAAGACGTAATTATACGTCTAAATCAAAACTAGATTCAAATACTAATTTTATTTAATATATGTGAGCATGCAAACGCTTAGTGCACGGTATGCAATATAGTATACCTTAAACAACACCAGGAGTGAGCACTTTATGCTTTTTGTAGAAAGAACGAAAATAAATCTAAATATTACTTGTTGTTATTTTTACTGTAGACAGAGCAAAAAAGCAGGTAATAGTGAAAATTGATTTTGCATCTATTTTTCTAAGCTAAGCAAAAACTGAGGAATTGTGGAGTAATTTGAAACTCAAATATAAACGCAAAGACTCGAAAATCGTAAAAATATCACATTTCAGAAACATAAACTTGCATGATACCTAAAGTTTGTTTCAATTTTTTACTATTTTTTCTATGCCAGGGGAAAATAAGGACAATATAGAACCCAACTTGTTTTCAACCCTGAAGTTTGTCTAACTTCTAGTCAAATTTCCCGTAGACTAGGGAAAAACTGGGAAACTGTTAAGAGATTCTGAGGTTTAACTTGAATTCAGCGACTCAAAATGCGTAACAATACTACAGTTGATCATCGACTTTCATGTGTAGAAATACAACTTACATAAACCCGAAAAATTTGGTCAATTTTTCATGGTTTTCCCTAGGGTAGGGGAAAATTCGTGACTCTTTAAAGTCATTTTGAACACGCATATATATCTACCTACTTTAAATACATGAAAATACTGTATTTTGTCATGGACTTGACACTAAAAAGAAAAGACGTTCAGAGAACCCAGAAACCCCCAGATTTTACACATTTCCCCTAGGCTAGGGGAAAATTCTGACGTGCGGCGGAACTTTTGAGGTCAGATTCGGATTCAGCGGCCCAAAATATAAAAGGATACACTGTTTAGGTGCAAAGTACAGAAAACTTTTTTGTAGGCCTGTGTATGTGTTGAATTTAATTGTACATTCCTGTAAAAATGGTTAATGTTTTTTTTTACATTTTTGTAAAAAATTTTCCACCAGTGCGACCAATAAACAAGTATTATCAGATGATGTGGAATTTTTGTGCGATATTTATGGGGTTCTTAACTTTGTCATTTTTTTCAAATCAAGAAACTTTAATTGTAATCTAATTTCACTTCTCGAAATGTATTCAGTAATCTTAAATTATTAATGAATTTATATGAGAAAATTAAACTATTATTCCCTAAATATGAGAAAAAACTGCTTTATGCAGATGTAATGAAAACTAAAATTGATTTAGAAAGTGATAACTATAATTGTTAATAAAAAGGAATTATTTTGATTTTTGGGCTCCTGTCTGTTCTGATTTTTGTACATAAAATGATTCATAATAAAGTAGATTTTATTACGATCATAACAGAATCGTATTTACTTCTAGACGGGAAACGATAAATTGCAGTTTGAGGCATTTTTAATTAAAAGCCTTGGAGCTGTTTATATTGAAGGTAGTAATCAACTTTGGTGTAATTTACACATACGAAGTCATTTGTATAAGGCTTGTGTTCACTGGGAATCTCTTATAGGATGTGTGTTAATGGAACTATCAATCTACACATTGGCTTGAGTGGCGTCTCAATTAAGCACCAATACACCCCTGACCTGTTAACTCAGATATATGCGCTCTTCATTTCTATTTAAATTTACGAATTGATAAACTAGAAAAAAATGTTTAAGAAACTGAAGATCCCTCTTAAGACCTTTACCAACATCTAGAGCATGCGGGTTCGTCCCGAACCAAAATTTGAGTTCTACTTTGGACCTCTAAATGTAGGCCTTACTGAACTTTAGGAGGACTTGCAGATGGGCTTCATTTATATTGGATTCAGGCCCTCTTTTAGTCCTCCAAATTGGCACAAAAGTACATTTTTTAAACTTGTAGGATCAAAAGCAGGCTTCATTTAAAACTGCTTTTAAACCTCCACAATGTCTCCAGGGGCAAAAGTCGTACTGCCATGAAATTTCTTAGCGCTTGTGAGAAACGACCAGTACCGGGCCAAAAACTGATGGTGCCCCGAGTCATATTTAATTTTTTTATTTCAAACTCGGATATTTGTGTGATATTTATAATATCCATATGATATTCATTATAATATCCACTGTGCAAAGCGTTATAGTTTGAATTTGATTGCCTTTACTTGCTGGTCCAGAGTCGAAAATTCCTGATCGATTTTAATCCTTTTTTTTAATACTGTTAACTATATTCCAATGAGAACTATAAGAGCTAAGTGTAATAGCACCTTATACATGAAGTTAATTCATAAATTTTTTTACCTACTTTTTATAAACAAATTTTAAGCAAACTCTATAAACAGGTACACTTAAAATATTTCGCAAATATACATTCTACTTTCACTAACATGACTTTAAATCGATTTAATAGTGATCTTCCATTAAAAAGTTTTTTCCTTCATATATATTTAATAATGATATGCACAAAGTTATATAAACAAATGCACTATTGGGCCATTCCTTCACAGAAATATATTCCGTTCTCAATAAAAGGAATATGTTCTTGTTTCAAATAAACTGTATCAAGATATACATTGTCGAAGCTTAATATTTGTTTATACATAATCTTCAAAACATTAACAAAATTAATTAAAACATTTCGTGTACAAATTTTGTGTATTAGATGCGACTACACTTATTTCGGTTGATCCGAAGTTTATTTCGATTGTTTACGGAAGCACAAAATAAAGTGGCATCGAGAAAAATTGCAATTTTTCTCGATTTATTTGTCGATACATAAGTGAATAAAAATAATTTATTAAAGTGTTTTTAATAAAAAAAGATCGGAATCGATTAAGAATTGTCGGCTTTGAGCTGTTTTAAATCAAATTTTCCCGTTTCGCTTCACTATGCTTCACCATAGCCGACTCTTCCCTACCTCATTTGTTTATTTTCAATTAAAAAACTATATAATTGAATATACATATTACTTTAAATGTATTATATCATAAGAAAGATTCATGAATAATTTCATAGATAAAATATTGGAAAAACATAGTCAATAAGTTTTTGTCTTTTTTTATTACTCAAAATTCTTAAAATAATAAAGGAGTGTCTCATCGTCACGAAATTTGTGATAAGTAGCCTAATACTTTTATTAGCTTGTCTAATCATCCCGAATTTTTAAAACATTAAGTCGATCCCCTTTTCCAACAGCCTTATTTTGCCGGGATGAATAGACACAGCCAAATAGAAAACAGTTTTGGATATTAATAGTCTTATTTAACGTATATTAATATATTATGTACCAAGGCAGTAAAGTTGAACTTTATACGAGAATGTAGAATTTAAATTCCGAGCCGAAAGTGAGGACGATAAAACCGCATCCGAGTATAAGACAACTTTACTGCCGTGGTGCATACGATACTTTATCTAAAATAGGTAGAATAAATGCCCTTTTTCTGTAAAATGGCGCTTGAATTTACTACTTACGCATGCGCGTGGGGCTACGTTGTTTGCCCAAAATCCACTTCTTACTTTAAAGTAGTTTTAAAATGAACTATTGTCACTCTTTATTTTCCCTTTTCTTTCACTTCTCACTTACTTCTTCCTCCTTGCTGCCACTTTGTGTGCCGCTAGTCGCAGTACAATAAAGTGCTATTTTAGTGCTGCTCTTCTGGCAGATAAAGTGCACTTGGTCTGCCTATTTCAGATAAAATTGTTTATGGTATTTGAATTATTTGTTAAAGTATTGTATCTCATATATGTTTTTAATTTTTTAACTCTTACATTTGATTCATGATTCTTTTGAAAATATGTATATTATTATATAAAAACTGAAAATTTCCAAACAATGTGAATCAAACAGATAACTAATTTTACACCAGTGTTTAATGCTTAGTAATTTTCCTTAAATTTTAAGAAAAACTAAATAATGCAACTCTTAATGCTGGATTTAATAGCAAGTCACATTTTTGATTTTGAAACAGAAAAATTTTATTTTTCCGATTTGAAGCAAAAAACTGCTATTAACTATGTATTAAGAAATTAAAGTTAAGTCTTACAAAAATACAGAATAATTACATAGGTCCTAAGAGAACGAAAAGAAGGCCTCGAGGTTCACACAGAACTTAAAGATGTCGCATTTAACTTCCTAAAATGCACAGAGAATTTGTAGGTCTTACAGAGGACTTGACAGTATGCGTATAAGGATTTTTAAAGATTCTAAATGGGGCTAAAGTAGGTCCAACGGGGTTTAAAAGAGGACATGGCGGGTCAAGTTGGGCTAAAATAGCTTCTATTTAGAAGTATTTCAGCTCGGGGTGTCCTTGCTAACTTTAGAATCTCTAGATAGATAAACTAATGATTTTTTTCAAATGTCCATACACTAATGCTTAAAAATAGAATATTCCACCAACCGTGAAAGTTTTCTTTTCTTGTAATTAAATTCTTACTTTACAGCAGGCATTATATTACAAATTGTGGCATTCCCGGTAGTAGGGACCGTTAAACAACTCTGGAATTAATGGACTTTACGATCTAAATTAGCATAAATTACACGCAAGATTGTGGCAACTTAGAGCCCAATAATTATCCATATTTCTGTTTCCATTGTTCTCGCCTTATTTGCAAAACGAAGAGAAAATGGCGGCGTTATAAGTTATGCTTGGGGCATAAATTTCAACACCTTCATCAACTTTAACCGAAGAAGCATAGACTGGATTCATTTACATAAACGATCCTATCGACGATATTACGATTTAGAGTAGCGTGGCTTGCAGTTGAGGATTTCTGCATGGAATATCACACGATCTGGAAATATGGGTGTGTAACTATGGTTCATGAATTTTACCGTAAATGTTACGTCGTACCCAATAAGCGTGATATTTACATAGCCGGTAGGCTGAGCACTAAAATTAATTGATAATGTGCGTATGAAACCCTACCGGCAGTTGCAGGTGGCAGCACCTGTCGAACGACTCACGTGATTTTTAGAGGGTTAACAGACTTTTGAATGAATGAGCATAAATATTTAATGTATTTTTTCGCACTGAAAACCAATCTGATAACAAAAAATATTGCAAATAGAACCTGCACAATTTTTAAGGAATTATTGGAAATATAACATTGTTGAACCATTCGGATAAAGTTCCGCTGATTACACAGAATGATAGTAAAAATACCCGGAAATTCGATTTTTAAGGTAAAAAACCCCAAAACACTATAAAGTCTTATAAAATCTATGTTTTCCGATTTTTAAATTAAAGATTTAAATAAATGTTGTAGATCTTCTGAAAATAACCGTTTATGTCAGGTCGTGGCTACATGCACGGAAATTTAGTTATGTATAGCTGGATTTCTTAGGTACGCATAGACACTTACGTAATGTTATACACAGTTCTTTGAAAAAACGCATTTTTTCCGAAAAAAAAGGAAAATGTTGATAATCCGGGTAGAGATGCTCGGACTGGGACTTGTGGCACTTATGAAATAAGTTTGAAGGTCATAAAAGACGTATTCTTTCAAGGGCTCTGACTTTTATTTAACAATTTTTCCTCACGAACCAATGTTTATCGAAATTATCAGAGCTAAGTGCTTTTTGGGACTGAACTCAAGCATCTAATGTAGGATAAAAAAGCCAGTAACCTTTAATTGACAATAAAAACCCAAAGTATTAAAAATTTCAAAAGTAACATAACAAATACCAGCAATAGCTAATGCCGAAGAATAAAATAAATAACTACTCCTACAATCGTTCAATAACAATGCCTATTATTGAAAAATTGTAACAATTGAAACCCAATAATAACAACCGATAAACAAACCAAAAACCACCAATCGACATTTGACAATAACAAAACTTAGCAAAGAACAATAATAAACCTTAGCATAATGTAATGACAATCTTTATTCAAAGTCAATAACAATGAAAAATGACAGCATATTAAGGGTCAGTACCACCGAAAAATCACCGTTACAAATGAAAATAAGAACCCATATGAAAGAAAAATAACAACAACTAGCAAACGGTCAAAAATATCCGTTAGCATAATCAAGCAAGCTCCCGTAACTTGCAGAAACAATCTAAACAAACACCCAAAAACGGTTAATAACAACCCATACTAATGAAAAATAACAAACCTTAACAAGGAACAATAATAAACAATAACAAAGGCAATAACAGAATACAGCAACAGGTAGAAACAATCAATAACAAACAAAAGCAATGGCCAATAACTAAGGTTTTAGCAGTAATTAGGAACAACCCTAAGTATCACTCAATAATAAAACCAATAAAAGTAAAGTAAAAATCCGAGTGAACCTGCGAAAGTGAGAATAAAAATAAAAAAAAACCCATAAGACAATAAAAAAGTTATCAATAGTGGCAAAAATAGCCCCTAGGAACTTCCACCACAATACATTTAGACTAATCATCACTTCCAAAATTAAACTGCTTGCAAGGCGATTTTGAAATTCTATCAAGTTAATAACCACTATCTTAAAAAAATTTAGTACCTGGGTGCTTCAAAACAACGCGATGACCCTTAAACTCAAAGTATCATGTCAATTAGTTTGAGTAAACAATTTTTTTTAAATCTTTTTTTGAAAAAAAAACTTACCCTCTAGATTTTAATTTCAAATAATTCATTTAAGTCTTTAGTTTCTAATTTTCCTCTATTGAAGATGAAAATAAATTAGCAAGTAATGCCATGAAGAGAATTTGTGATGATACACAGTTACGAGCATTTGGATTTGCAGCACGTTGGGAAGAAATTTGTTCTGGTATCTACATCATTACCCTATGCAAAAATTTTTTTGAATGTATAATAAAAATTTATATTATTGTTTCTTTCGACAACAAGGATTCTTAGCTAGAGATTTTTAACATATTTGTATAAAAATATATAAAAATGAGCAGAAATGTTATACAATTTATTCAAATGTTCTTATTTATTATTATCATATACAAATGTTTGTTCAAATGTTTGTGAACAGAATGACCTTTGTTATTCAAAAAATTTAATGTTTGAAAAAGTTAAACAATTGTTTACTTATAATTTGATAATATAAAGCTAAAAATTGCAAAACAATTCTGCCAAAAATTGTTGTTAGAATCTTGAATTGATAATTATCTACTGTATTTTTTATTACGTACAGCAAAAGATTTTTTTCGATAGAGAAATCTGTAAAATTTTGAAATACTTAGGAGCACGAAGGTTTGCATATTTTTAATTTCTTTAGATCGTTTACGTTTTGGAACAGAAACTAAAGCAGATGTATCACAATATTTGTACCTATTATACATATAATGTCAAAATTTCGAAAACTTCATATAAATTTGTTAATAACGGTGAAAGGAATTAGAAAACATTTTTTTGGTATACGTTTACATTTTCCAGATGAATATAGTTTTATTATCTACTAAATTTTATCCGAAAGGTAAGCAGAGCACAGCACTCTGACGCAATGATTTTAAAAACTATCAAATACAACTTTAGCATATTGGGATTTTTTTAAATATAAGTTTATAAATATGATGTTCAAAAATTTTATTATTTGTGTAAAATCTGAAAACAAATAAGATCATGCTTCACTTTTCTTTTTATTGCTTCCTTATTTTCCAGTCATCCTTTATGATATCACTGCCTTTTTCCGCAATCATAATAGTAGATGCAAAAGTATTTTCTCTGACGTCTGAATGCAGAATCGAAGCATCAATAACCCTAATTCCGTTTACTACGTAAGCCGATAATCTTGGATCAGCAATAGCCTCAGAATCTTTAGTTCCCATTGTATATGTCAAAAACGCAAACTGCTTGAAAGGTGATTTTGGAACCCTATCAAGCTGATACCCACTATCTTTAAAAATTTGAGAACCTGCGTTTTTTAAAACAACACGAATACCTTCAACTAAAGCATTGATGTCAACATAAGATTCTGCTGTGAAATTACCCAGGATAAATTAAAGGATTACCCAAAACTGGATCCGTTTCATTAGGTTCAATATATCATTAAGTTCATATGACATTTGATTAGAATCAAATTGCACTTGAATCTAAGGAGCATCCTTCCTTTCTGCGAATTTTGTTTCTATAAAAGCCATAACAGCACCAAGACCTCTTATAGAATCTGGAACAACATGTGTTTTTCAATAACGGTTCACATCGTCTTTCATTTTCTCCAAACTGGTCAAATTCGAGTAGCTCTTATTCGGCATGGAAAAATCAATTGGTCCAATTTTTATGTGATTGTGTAAATTACTTGCAACTGGCAAATCTTGAACTATTTTAATGTTGTGTTTTTGCAGCATTTCTTTTGGTCCAATTCCAGACAGCATGAGTAGTTTTGGAGATTCGAGTACACCTGCGGAAAGAATAACTTCTTTTTTGGTGTAAGCAATTTTCAATTTTCCGTTATGTGTATATTCAACACCTAGAACTTTCCTGATTGGTCGAATAAAAGCCGCGTTTGTGCATAAGGGACTCTATCTTTTACAGTCCATTGTATGTTAGATACTCCTAATTGTGTTTCGCCATTTGGATCGGTTTCTTAAATCCCAGTTCTTGGAAGGCCTTAATTACTCTTTCACAGTTTATATCTGTGTAGGGATATTTTTGGATGCTTTGGTATCCTCCGGTGGCATGGTATCCTGGATTTTCCTTAATTATCTGAAAATTAAGAAGCAAGATTAAAGTAAAAATTTGATTACAAATATAATATAGAATAACTTTGAAACCCTTATTACATCTTGGTCGCGATTGTCTTCCGATTTTTTAAAGTAAGATAATACTTGGTCATAATTCCAGCCAATATTTCCCAATTTGGCCCAATCTTTAGAGTCGGTTCGGTTTCCTCCTGCGTAAACCATTCCATTAACTGCACTTGAACATTTTATTAAGTATGTTCTTAAATGTCATAAATACTTAACCTTGCATAAATTAGGTAAATTCTGTTGGTGGGTGGGGGGAGGTTAGCAATTCTTCTATGGCATCTTACATGGGATTAATGGCGGGTCTAACATAATATTTTAGAAATATTAAAAATCAACTTTAATGCTTATTTAAACTATTTTTTATCATTTAGTATATAATGAATAAAAATTTATATTTATTTATCGCAGGTTTCACAGTGTTCTCCTATTCCCTTCTTCTACCTTTTTTCATGTTTTTCCACATTCATGGAACACAATAGGCAAATCCAACTATATTTTTCTGATAATCCAATTGGTTTTGAGTAAAAATTCAGCCAATTAACTTATGTCTAAGTATATATA
>JAAAKG020040405.1:0-19042 GCA_010014905.2 Druon quercuslanigerum
GGCATGAATATCTGGATGTTAGGTGGGATAATCTTACCCTTTGAACATCTACATTTAAACATCCATTTTTCTCCGTGTAAAGTTCTAAAATAGAAGGAATCCCAAAATTATTTGGAAAATTGCTTTATTCAGTTCTAATCAATGTTTTTATCATTATTAAATTTTTATTACGAAATATAAAAGTTATTAAGTTTTCTTGGAGATTTTCTTAGTTTGTAATGAAAGTTCTCAATTTTTTGTTGAAACATGGAAAATGAGTAGTGAGATGTTTTTTCTTCAATTTGGCATCGACATCAAAAATTAAACGTTATTCCTATAGTAGCCGGATGGTAACCGTATGTCTCTACGTTTTAAAGTATACGTAGTTAATTTTATATTTCCTATTGGGCTGTAACTCATACCTCGGGCATTTGTGGACATGTTTCAAAGTTATATTTTGGTCTCTTAATGTAATTTATTCCATGGACACGAAGGTGCCCTGTCTGTAGAGAATCAACCATATAGAGAATTGATCATATATGTATTTTAAAAATATGAGAAACTCAACATCTTTAGAACTAGTCGAAACAAAACCGAACTTTTCAAACTGCTACCTCCACTTTATCTTCTGTCAAAAGAAGTAAAAGAGAGATTGAGACACAGCTTTTACGGAAGGGGTTTGAGGGTTAAAGAGGGTGGAGAAAATGATCAGGGCAACGAGAACGGAAACAAAAGCGACGCGGGGCGATGCGCAGTATGGCGACGCTTCCGGCTCGCTCACCGCACACAATGCACTCTCCCGTGTCAACTTCTGTACCCCTTGCTTGCGCACTCCCTTCCTTTGGAACCCTATGACCTTCGGCCTTCTCCCCCTTATCACTCTAACCCCTTATCTGTCATTTCGAACTATGCGATTCCGCTGAATCGTTCACGGGAGCCGCGTGAGCTTTTACCTTTGTCGCTTCGCGCCAAGCACTAGACGATATTAAAATGAGTAGGGCTGGGGAGTCTGGTGTTTTTACTGGCTACTGGAAAGGATGCGGACATCTGCAATGAAAGTCAAGAGAAAGACACGTTTTAAGAAATTAGTCCTCACTCTTTTCTTTCAAGCATTTTGTTTCCGACTGCAGCATTATTTCATTTGCTGCTGCAGTTTTTCCCTTTTATGTGCTTTCTTCATTTGCAGAAGTCGAGTTGAGATCGCAAGGGAGAGCTGAAAGAAGAATTTGGATAAAAGACATGTTTTCAGTTACAATAATTGAAGCCGTTTGTCAAAAAGAGGCCTAAGTAGCGTTTTGGTCAGAGAGAAATTAAATACGCAAAAAAGGGCCCTTTAGGTAATTTTTAAATATTACTTACATTCAACCATACGCGAAAGGAGAATAGTTTTACACAATTAGCTTCAGTAAAGAAAAAGATCTGCCAAATCTGCTAGAAATCAGGACATGTATATGTATCACATGAATATTAAAAAGCCATTTATGGTTCATAAAAACAAACAAGAAATCTCGACAAACGTTAGTCGGAAAAAAGGCAAGAAAGTATGATATTTGCATAGCATATATATGATAGAATGCTATATGCAAATACTAAATCATTCCGACACCCTATACATAGCTGGACCTCTGTCTGATTTGAAATGAGTTTGGTCTATATAGCTATGTAATATGCATAATGGAAAAGGCATCTTAGCAGTATAAATAATTATTACAAGATCCTTTTTTTCTCTGAAAGTAATGTTTTTCTCAATTTCATTGCAAATCAAGCTAAACATTTTGTGAACGTAATTAATGATTTTATTAGCCTTATTGTAAAAATATGTGTGAGTATTGAATCAAATTTACGCCGGCTTACTTACTTTATATTTTTCACGATATCGCGTATTTACTGGTTATATATTTTAGGCTAGTAGGAAACATTTTGTCAAGGTCTTTAAAACACTTAAATATACCGAAATATTTACAATTCATTTCACTTTTTACTGATTTCAAAATACAAAATAGCAATATTTTTTTTTAAGTTCGGAAAATGTAAATGATTTGTTAAAACAAATTTCATAGTCACGCAACTTACTCTTAAAATTAAAAAATTTATCATTGTAAATTTGTTATTGTAATAATAAGTGGCGTGAAATGATTCTGTTATTTTGGGAAATGGTAAAACTTCAAAGACATAACAGGGCACACGTTTGTCTGCCAAGAAAGAAGTTCTATTTTTTAGTTGGTAAAATATTTCGAAGAAATTTTAAAGGTTTAGAAAAGGATTTCCCTATAAGTTCCATTTAAAAGTATTCAAAATGATTTCCCCCACAATGGTAACAAACAATTTGGAAACTAGAACTATATTGAGTAAACTCTCTCATTGCGAATTACATATTTTTCATAAGAATAATTAGGTAGATATTTGTAATGAATAAACGAAATAATTAATTTCTGATTTATAATTAGAAACATATTATAAACTAATTTATAATTATAAATTAAACTAATTATAAACAATACATATTTCAATGGATCCTCTTTTATCAATGTAATTGAAGCGGTTTGTAAAAAAGGGTCCTAAATGGTACTATTATTAATATTATTATTTATTATACCATTAAGCCAAATCCCTTTCAGTAAATCCCTTTCAGCAAAGAGAGCCTATTAAACCTCCCTTACCCAATTCTAGGATAAAAATTATATTAATAATCCCTAATCATTCTTTAAATTAATTACAAAGTATGGTGATTGTCGAAAATGGACATAAGTTATTTTTCATATGCCCACCGATGTCAGAGGTTAAAATATAACTTACGATAAAAACTGGTGGAAATAAGCTAAACCACGTGAAAGGTTAATACATTTTTTTAATTAAAAAATCTGCGCGCGTCTGTTGGACCTCGCGCTTCGCGATCGAGAATGTATTTACCTCTGGCATCGAAATGCTAGATCTTCTAGAGCGCGGCGCTAGTGTGGTGCACATTTATCGATGACGGCCGTCATGACCCGGCTGTGAATACAATACAACTAAATTCCCGAGGAAACATTTAGTTGTGCATTTTTAACTGGTGAAATATTCCTTATTGATAAAATACATTAATACTGACGTTTGCGTTGAAATCTAAAAATTCTAATTATTCTCTATAATCAAAGTTAAATCTTTATACGGCGAAGGTTATGTTGATGCTTTTGTACGAGGGGGGTGCTTCCACTGTACTTCCCAATGTCAAAAATGAGTTCATGAGAATTGAAAAGGGTTATGCGGCGGCGATAGTAGTAACTTTTTTCTACAAAACCATGTGCAGTACCATAGAAAAAATGTAAAAAAATTTACAAAATAAATGTGAAAATACCCTTTAACATTATTGTTTCTTCATAGTGTAGAGTCAGACTTATGTACTTGCTTATTATTTTGTTTAATATAGGAAAAAGCGGCATATTTGACGTAATTTAAACAAGAACAAAATAATTGCATGGACCATTAGAATTTATAAAAAGTAATAATAAAATAAATAACGAAAACACAATTGAATGAAAAAATTGCCGAAAATATATATTATTGCAGAATTATAAAATTTCCCATATTTATATTAACAAGATTTTTAATTAGGAAAAAATAAAATCCCGAAATCAAAAATATCCGAAACTAAAAATCACCGAGTTCGAGACAAAATTATAAAATAAATCAATTATTGAATTTAACAATTAAGATATTTTATAATTCGGTCAATTCATAATTCGTTAACTTATATTTTCTGCCATTTTTTTCGTTAATTTGTGGAATCGTTATTCATTTTTTCGTTATTTTGCATTAGTCTCGGATATTCAAACACTTTTAAATATAGGGATGAAGAATTAATTTTTTTTATATTGCCGTTTTACAATATAATGCTACTATATAATAAATATAATTATTATATCTGTATATTACAAACAATGAATATGATCAATCATGAAATATATATTATTTTCTATTTCCATTAAATAACGAATTCTTAAATGTGGTATTTTTGAAATCAAATATACTTTGTAACGAAGGTAAAATATTTTAACATTTACATAGTCACTCGTAAAGTAAGACTATTATCGAATATTTCTTGTCTTTGGCAACGCTCAAGTTAATCGAGAATTATTTTCCGAAGTCGTATAATAAATCCATGTTAAAATTAGATTCTAAAAATTGAGAACAAGAAAATAAGTGTTACCGTTTTGTTCTTAAATTTATATAAATATAATTTTCATAAGATTCACGAGAAAGCAAAAAAAAGATTTTTGAATATTTCAAACATGTCAGAAAAAAATCTAGAAGATTTTAAATACATTTTTTTAGTGTATAGGATTTGACAGAATATTACGAAAAATTCGAGTGTTTTTAAAAGATGTTTGTGACTTTAGAAATGGGGAAGGAATCAAGAAATATTTGATACATTTCCGAAAATGTTTCCCAGTTTTCAAATATTTCTATAATCTATTTAAAACGTCTTAAGTATTAAAATATTTTTAACTGACTTGAATTTTTCTCAGAATTGTCAAAAAAAATGGTTATTTATTCCTAAAAGAGCACCTAGAATACGCATCGTGGGAAAGGGTCTTAGCAGACAAATTATTTAAATCCCTTTTCCTCTAAAGAAATGTTTTTTTTTTCAATTTGATTACGCGGGAAACTAAGCACTCGGTAATCTTTACTTCACTATTATGTACCGAATTTCTCGAAATGCATGAAAATTAATTTCAGTTTATAATTGCGAAAAAGTGACTTTGTTTTCATAAAAATGAGAAGCCACAAAAGGATATTTAGTTCATTCGAGTGCCACATTTTTTATAGGGTTTTGAATTCGCCACCAAATTCTTACTTTTCTTGAATATGAAAGACAAATATTGTCAAAAGCAATGTGCGACCTTAGTATCGTTGTCTGTCCACGTATAAATATTATTTTTAAAAGTCTATAGGGTCCACTACATGACTATTTTTAAAAATCTGTAGGAATTTAATCTCAGCCTTTTATCGAATCCTGCGGTTCACGTACTTTGTTAATTATATTTTTTTCAAAATCTTACTATTTTCTATATGAATATTATTTTTTAAATATTGACACGCAAAATTCTAATTAAATAACATTTTGGGACTGAAACCAGAAAAAAATATCGTGACTAAAACTCTAAATTCTCCAGCTCGAAAATTCGGTAACCAGTGGCACTTTCACCTGCTCTAACAGATTCATAATCGCGAAAGAAAACGCGGAACTTGGTGCACCATAAAAGTTTTCAGAAAAGGAAGTCTTTTACACTTTCGAATCGTTATTACCAACTTTCGAGAAACGATGTTTAACCACCAAACATCCCAAAACCTCTTGACGGCTGTTTCAGGCGGATGAAAAAAAGTTACGCAACTATTGCATTCGCTGGTCTTAGCCAAAAAAATGGGGTTAAATCCTGCGTTAATCCTCTAGCTTCAGAAACCTAAACTCGCAAAAATATCCCTCAAGGTCTACAAATGCGTGAAAGCAGAGAATTTTGGGATAGCTTCTTACTTGAAAAGGCTCCTTCTTTCTTCCTCTTTCTATACCTGGACAGTGTGCATTTCTTTCTTTCCGGTCCCTCGGTTTTATGTTAATGGGGGTAGTTGTAAAAGTTTCCAAACTGGGCCTTTATGATTCCTGGCCTCCTTTTTGGTCAGTAGGCTACTGAATATTTCTGATTCCGTGAGAGTAAAATCTGTGTCAAGATCAATCATTTTTCTCCCAGTCACTTTTTGAACGAATCAAACTTAATCAAATTAAGGAACTTACTATACTCACGCCGTGATTTTATTGTGTAGATATAATTGAGTTATAGAGCAATTTCGGTAATAAAATCAACACAAAAATTAAGCATGGGAGAATTCTTTATCTATCGCGTGATTCAAAGAAAATATTTTGAAAAAATTACAAAATAGCAGCAATCCGAGCGAAGACATCAAGTACAAAGTTGTCACTATTATTTAAAGGCAAAAATTTAAGTTGATGCAAAGTACATGTTGAAAAAAATCATGCGATTTTGTTTAGATATTTTTATTCTAGAATCTAGATGGTTTTGAGTTTTTTGTTTGTGAATTAAACATTTTTATTTCTAGAAGAAAATAAGCACATCAAAATACATCAATTTGGTTAGAAAATACAATGCTTAAAAAGACTCTGTCCTAAAACACATTTTTTTGCTATGCGGTGAAATATGTGTCCTTTTTTAGCATTGTAGAAAGACATATTTGACAAGTGTCTATTGAGACGCTTAGGTTCGACTCCAAATACAGGTGAAAGGCGTTCCTTTTTTCAAGGAAGTTACAATAATAGAATCTTTCAATTAACCCAACACATAGGACAGGAAATAACATTATCAGTTTAATTTAGGTTCACTATTCAAGAAATCTAACATAATTTACAATTTAATTTACAATAAGTTCGGAATAATTTCTCTGATTAAGATGCTGAGTTATGTTTGCAATAAATGTGAAAATTATTATGTCAAAGAAATTAGTTTATGCGGCTAACATTCTAGTTTTTCTGAAGTAAGTATGCCGACTTTAGAAATATTTCCTCATTTAAATAAAATCGATTTTTTGAATTGAAAAATACGTATTTATGTTAAGTATTTTATCTATGTGTGGATCAAGTAATTTAGGTTTCTTCCTCTTAAAGGAATATTTGTTCAAAATAAATGATTATTCATGAGAATTCAAGAAATATTCATCTATTGTTCAGAGTTGACATGATTATTACAAGTAAGTAAATATAAGCATTAAGAAAATTAAAAAAAAAATACTGATCTTATTTCTTTGCAAAAAATGTCGTTTTTTTAAACAATCTGCAATGAATTAATTCAAACAAATATTTGTTCGAGAAAAGGAAGTACTTTTTTTAAAATAAATAAATTTTCATTTCATTGAAAGAAGTATTTTTTAATTTAACGATTTGGCCTATTTTGTTTTAATTATACTTTTATTTAAGAGAAAATGACATTTTCTTGAATGAAATGTTCATAAAATTCGTTGAAAGAAACATCTATTTAGTAAAACTTAGTTTATAAAAAAGAAGTTGGTAATTATAACTAAATATTTCTTTTGATATTTAATTTATAATTCGTAGCTGTCAGTAGCATCCAAAAACACAAGGTATCAATATGAAATAAAAAGTTTACATCTATATTGTGTAACAAATGAAAACTATTTTAATTGTTGATCTTAGGTTTATTGACCAGGGAAAATTTATTATTAATTTTAGATGTTAATTTGATCCCAGCGGAGATAGAGACATTCTTTTAACAATCTTAAGATTTATCAATATTTTAATAATATTGATATAGACCAGTAGACAAACAAAATTAACATCTAAATGTTATAATAAATGAAAACTATGCCTATTATGCTAAGTTTTGATGCAATTTTCCAGTATTTTGTGAGTGCAGGACCAATGCCACTACTAGCCACAGAGCGTATCATTTCACAATAGAAATTATTTATAAAGGTTATAAATTAGCCACAAATTTTCGATATCGTTATAATAAATAGGTGCGTTGAACTCGAAACGTCATCTGATGGTATTTTTGTAACTTAAGGGCATGGGACACATTCAAATACCTATATTACAGACCTCACTTTATCAGTTCACTTCATTTTCTCGCACTTAAGAACTTTTTTGTAAATACGATATCAGGCTCAAACTTTGGAAAATGTATCAGAAGACCAAAACTACGTTTATGTACTTCATTTGAGTAAAAATTTCGCTAAAAATTATTTTCAAACCAATTAAAACAGGGACCATTTTTTGACATGTTTTTTTGTTTTGAAACCTTGACATTTTTGGAACCTAAGAACTTTTTTTATGTTTAAAATATTTGCGAGGTGTAAAAAAACGTACGTAAACGTAACTTACTATCAACTCTTGCATTTTCCAAAGTTTGAGTCTGATATTTTATTCACAAAAAAGTTTTAAGGAAAATTCAGTAAACTGAAAAGTGAGATTCCTTAATGGAATATTTATTTCATTTTAGGCTCGTTTATTTTTATAAATTACATTGTTTCTTGCATGATTTTTACTTTTTATTATAATTTAAGAACTTGGTTCTTTGAATCGATGAATATTTTCTCAACTTCGTTGTATGCCTTTTCTAAAAAATTCATCGCATTTTAAGATCACAGAAATATTTTCTCATATGAAACACTAATTTCTTTGTTTCAAACAAATATTTAGTATAAGTTAGGGTGCGCTTCTTTAAACGAAGAAACACCTTTCAATTAAGAAAAACTTTTACTTTAGGCGCTGGACTTTAATTTGTTTTAAGGAAATATTTTCTTGGTTTAAAACCACATTTGACTATTATCAACATCTGTGCTAACATCATCTACATCTATCATACTATCATGTACATCTGCATACTATCACCAACACCCGTGCAGAAATCGCCAAGTTTGTTCCTGGTTCCACACATGGGCCAGGCCGGGGGCCCGTAGCCTGGGCCTAGCTTGAATTTTAAAATGGCTCAAGTTTGGGCCTGGCTAGAATAAAGTTCGTGAAATTGAGGACAGATGGCGTTAGTATTATTCTATTTGTTTACTAATTACACGATAGTTTCAAGTATCAAGCTTTACAAGTGGCAATCATTGCAAATAAATTCACAAAAATGCCTAAAATAAAAAAGCACTCTGAGAGTCCGGAGGCTTCGAGCAATCGCAAGTATCCATACTTACGCGGGGAAAGTCCAAGTAAGTACTTATATCAATTAAAAATAATATTTTCACATTAAGATTGCACGTGACTTCTAACATCAAATAGAGAACATTTTTTCGTTGAATTATAAAGTAAAAATATGTTTTAAACTTTTAGTTGTAAAACAAATATTACGGACGTAAATTAAAAAATTATTGTATATAGATATAGTTAGTTGCGTTCAAACTATTTACCAGAGCTGAAACTTCCTTTTAATGCATGACCGGCTATAGCATACGTAACAGAAAAAAACCTGCGGCATCTTCATTCATACTCATTTAATTTTTAATGAAACCTTTGTTCATTCGAAACCTCTGTAAATTAATAAACTTAAATTTAAAAAACTTTTCCTCAATTTTGAGTTTTAATTAGGAAAATAAATAGTGGCCAAGAATTGAAAATAAACTAGGGTCAAGCCTGGGCCAATCCTGGGTCAAGCTAAGCGATCTAACCTGGCAAAAAAACCGGGCCCTGGCCAGATTTGGCGTTTTATTCGAGCTTGACCTAGGCTAAATCGCCAGGCAAGAGCCTAGTTTTGCCAGTCTTGGCCCAGTTTGGGGCCTTTTCATTGGTACAGAAACTTTACAACAATTATTTCAGTGGCTCTTGATGCATAAAAAAATATATAAAAAATATAGTTATAAACAAATTAGGAAACACAAGTATTTTTAAAGAAAGCGTTCACCCCTCGCCCCTCCATTATGTTTTTTTAGGTTTTGTTGTATATTTTCATCATTACCGTCACATAAAACAGACTTGTGAAAAACCTAAATGAATTAATACTAGTTTAAACTATTTATATAAACAAATTATACAGGAATCGTCTTTTCTTTGGCTGGATTAAACCTTGTCTCGTGTTTAGCCAAAAAACAAAAGACATAGACTGTCATTTGTTTCAAGAAGAAAATCAGCGTTGTTAACAATATTAATTATGTGACAGGCGGAGCTAAGCAGCATTTTAAAAATAAATATGCCTTTATAAATCTTTTAAACCACAGAAAAGATTTTGGAATTTCTGCAGAAACAGACTTGCGGCAAAAGCTAGCTTGCAGCGATCAGCACAGAATCCAATCCTACTGCGATGGGGTTATTCGAATGGGCTAAGAATCATTTAAAGGTAACAGTAATTCTTTTCAATTCGAAAGAAGATCACATAGAGATGACCAAAAAACTAGAAACTAGATTCACTGAAGCAATTACAATTCCCGGTACTCTAAAATACCACGCATTTATTCCAAATGAGAACGGACAATTGCAACTGAAAAAAGACTTAATTTGCAGCAGAACATGATCTGTTTCCGAAGACAGTCAAAAAGCCTCAAGTTCAGAGAAGCAAACAATGCGCGAAAAAAGGCGAACTAAATAAATTATGATGAATTTAGTGCAGCTTCGCTGGAGATTACTTTTTTTTACATATTTTAAACTATTTTTTAGGAATTGTCTTTTTAAATTAAAAGCTGAGTTAAAAAGTATTATTATAAAAGAAATAAATAAATCGAAAATTGCGCGTTTTACAGTGAGTGTTAAAAATCAGAAAACATTTATATGTAACGGAGGTTATTAAAGCGTTTTTCAACTCAAAAGTTTTTATTTTTTATCAGCTTTAAATAGTTTTTAAGCGGATTAAATTTTTTAAGAAGAAAGTGTTGAGTCCTAGTTCAGGTAGTTTAGGAAGGGTTCGAATCCTCGGCAAGTGCGATTTTTTTAAGCGTTTGAGCGTGTAATTATATTTGTAAGTAACCGCGTGTGCGAATTACATACTTTAATCATTTGGGGCCGAACAACATTTTTATCGGAAAAAAGTCGAGCTTTCGATTAATAATACTTACAAACAAATAAAAACTGCACGAAGAGTAGAAAATGTTAAATAAACGTTTTAAATGCCAATTTTTTTATAAAAATTAAAAAATAAAAAAAAATAGATTTGACAGAATAAAATATTATGAAAAACTATTGAAGAATCACTCTATAAAATTCAATTATAGTTTGTAGAAATGAAGGTATGACTATTTGAAAATACCCGCTTTGCCCGGGGGATGCAAATTTCACCCCCTGTAGTTCGAGAAGAGATGGTAGAAAAATTGTATAAATTGGTGGGTAGACTACTATCATGTAGACAAACAAACTCTGAAAATATGAAGACAATCGGAAGACGTGACTTTTAAAGTTGGGGCAGTTCAGGAATGCCCCGTATATGGGTGAGCGACAAAATGTTAAGAATTTTTATTCCAAGACATTTTCTATGATTATTGAGTTCTCTGACTAAAAACCTTCATTTTAATAATTTTATAATGTTAAAAAAAAACATACTTATCATATCCACATTAAATCTATACTTCATTATTTCAAATGGCAACATTATACGCGCGCTAATTGCATTGCCAATTAATAGTATAAAAATATAAAACAAGGTTAACCTAATTTTAATTCGAAATGTTATAGTGTATTCATTTTAAAAATATCATTAGATAGGAAATTTGAAATAATTAAATTTTGAATGCCTAGCTTTCGCATGGTTCTTTTAAAGCAAATTGTTTTATTTTCTTTATATATATTAATTTCGCGAAGGGCTCGAGAAATTAGGAAGCTGCTTTAAAAATATTCAGTGTTCAATGCTTTTTAAAAATTTTTTAATTCCGCAGGATTTAAAATTGACTCTATTCATCAGTGAATTAGTTAAATTTCGAATATGTATCGCAGTATTCATTGAATAATTTTAAATATCTCAATTCGAACTTTTTTATTGTGATATTGTGTTATAAATTTAAATACTTTTTTTCTTCAGTTAGGTAGACTTTAAATTAAATATGACAATTTTTAAGATATCTAATTAACAGATATTTACGCTTCAACGTTCCCATTTTTTGGTAAGAATCTTCAATGCCTCATTTTGAATCTGCTAAATTTTCATTGTTTTAAATATAAAACTGTTAATTTTGAACTAAATAATTACAGTTTTTAGAGTTTAAAAACTGCGAATTATTACCTTAAACTAGCAGATTGTTTCTGGCGTTTTTTTTTTTTTAGTTCTGACGCGCCCAATGCTGAGTTAAAAATTCTAAAACTGATTAGTTTTCTACTCTAATTAAGACACGCGTTTACTTATTTTTACACTATTTTTTTCTGTTAAACTTAACACAAACTTCATAAGTATCTTTAATTAATAAGAAAGAATTGTCTTATTAAAATGGATTAACGCAGGCCTGAAAATGTCTTAAGACAGTCCTGAATCTGGGTTTTTCCCATCCCAAATTTCTGACCTGAACCCTCGGACTCAGTTGACAGTTCTTGAGCTGACACCAAGTGCAATAGATAGTTGAATGGCCGCTGGGTTCCATTGTAACATAATATCGAAAAGATAATGGCTACTACTGTTGATTTTTGATATTCAAATCAGGCTCGAAGTAAAAAATAATTACATAACTTGTTCTAAAGTCTAAATTATAATTTTTTAATAAATGACCTGCTCGAAAATCAAACTTTTAATCGTTTAAGAAATTCTATGCTCCAAAGTTAAACTTATTACTATTTAAAGATATTTCAGTTCAAATTCAACTATTTTATTAAAATTTATCTTTTTTTATGAAATCAGTCTCTTTGTTACGAAATTAGTTTTTTTTAATGCATTTTTTTTTCATTGGAACATCAATCTTTTTCAGTTTAAAATTTAACTACATTTTTGAAAAGTTCTGTATTTTGTTGAAATCTCGGTTTTTTTGTTGTAAAAATTAATTGTTTTGTCTGAAAATGTAGCTATTTGAGTTTTGCTTAAAAATCAAATTCCCCTTATTTATTTTCAGATTTGCTTGAACAAAGTTTACGATCGCGTAGAAGGAAATGCCTTCCCTCAATTGAAAACTTTCATTAACGCGAAAGACTGTAATGATAAACGGAAGAATACACGTCAGTAAAGTTAAGAGTGGACGTAATTACAAAGCGTTTAGCCTATTTATTTCTATGTATTAATTATTTAAGTTAAAAATACCCCATAATTTATAAAATGGCTTTGAACCGGAATTTGATCAGGGTCAGATCGGGGAGCAACCGGGCATCCCGATCGGACTATCACAATAGTAGATATTTTTGCACTATTTCAGATAGCAAGTAAGAATATTAAATTGAAAATTATGAAAAAAAAATTCCTCTGAATGAAGAAATTAGTTTTTAATGAAGGAAAAATGAATTTTTTGATTCGGTTAGATTAACATTTTTTTTAAAGTTAAAAAATGTGTTGCCCGAAACTTGTTTAGTTTAAATTATAATAACACATAATAATTTTTTATTTCCAAAACTAATTTTTTTTTACTTATAACTTTCATGAATTTTGACATTTTTGTGATTTTCAAACTGTTATTATCGAACACGAAAATTCTATGTAAACAAAATACAATTATGTCTTGCTACTGTAATTTAAATTAAATAAGGTTCAGGTAACAAAAGTTTTAATTTTTTTAAATTAATTTTAATTCAGCTGAATCCAAAAAAGGAATTTTTACTTTATTGAATAAACAAATTCTGTTATTAGCAGAAATGTTTATCATTCTTTTTTAATTCGGATGCTTTTTTGTTATCTTGAAAACTTCACAAAAATAATTTCAGGGTGGTTTTAAGTAGATTAATGAATGCAAATTATCAGCGTAATTTCAACATTAAAAACACTTTTTTCATATCTATTTAAAAAATTTAAATTCTTTCCGCCAAAAACTTACGTACGCAATAAACTTTGAAGTTTTTTTTATAGTGTTTTATAAGAAATTTGATTTGTGTGTCAGCCTAAAGTTAGTGGTTTATTGAAGTTGCAAATTCCTATCTAAATTCGCATAATTAAAATTGATTATGTGCACCAATGTTTTGAATTTTATAAATATTATTGAATCCCAAAATAATTGTATCTCAAAATAAAATAATAAAAAAGAGTTATCACTACGAACCAACTTCATGCTGCGAACAGAATGTTTTAGCGATAAACAGTATCAACTTCATACTACGTAAACTTATGTAGTAAGTAAGTATAATGGAACAAATTATCTCAATAGTTTCTTGCTTGGAGTAAATATATTCTTGATTAAAATAGTTGCACTGATTCTCTAATTTTCTTGATTCAAGAAAATCGGTCCCTTATGTAAAAAGAAAATACTTGCTTCTTTCAACTAAAATCAGCAAAGAAATTCAGCCTACTTGAAATTATGCAATTTTTTTTTTAGTGTATAATCTTGTGCTTATTTTTTGCTGCTAATTTTTTACTATATTGAAAAAGTTTTGGCTTTTGAATTTTTTTGAAAAATCTTGTGGTCGCAACAGTTTAACTGTAAAGTATTCACGCACTTTAGAGTTTGCAAGAGCCGTATTTTTCAATATTGCATAGTTTACGGTTAACTTATTGCGAAGATGGAAATTTTTAATATTGCATAAGTTAATCTTAATTGTGTACTTTATTCAAAAATTTCTGCTTTTGAATTTATCAAAATCGTAAAACAAATGGAATACTGTAAAAATTGCCTTTGTTTATCTAGCATAAATTAATCCTCAAATAATGATCTTAAGTTACATGAACAAAAATTTTCAAAAACCAACCCATATTATTGAAAAACTATCCCAGCATATAAATTATGCACTTGATTCGAAAAAGAAGTACTTCAAAGTTTTGTACGTGATTGCAGACGTAATTAAGATTTAAAAGCAGTTTATTTTCATGATTCGAAGTGTCGCGTCAGCCGGAAACTTGAACAGAAAATTGGGTGTTGGATTATAATACATTTTAAATTCAGTTTCAAATCTTGGATAGTCTACCACGCCCCGTCCTCCTTAAACCGAACTAAATGTCAAATTAATCCTATAGTATTGTAACCAGTGACGCCTCATTTCTACTTAAATACACCGTTATAAATTAATATTTCTTAACATTCTCAGTCACTCGAGTTTTACAATCCAGTTCGAAAAATGGTCTCATAAAAGCGATTAGTGCAAAATTGTCCTCCTTGATTTATGACTCTTAAGTACCTAGATTATATAGTTCGAAATAATTCAATTTTCGAACAATAGTTCTTATGTCCTTATTCCTTCTTATATCTTGTCCCCACCTGCAGTGTCGAAACGGATTAAGCCTAATGCCTAATTACAGGATTTGCAAGCCAGTGAGTTGTCTGGAATGGGCGTATGAAGGGATCTTAATACAGTGGGCAATATTTGGACACTATTCTGATGGGATATAGGCGTGTAAAGAGAACTGTCCTAGGGGGGTCTTAGAGGTGCCCCTCAAGAGTCTATGCTCACTTTGGGTCTTAGGGCTGTGCGCCTGACACGAATTTACCTAAGGCCCCCACTTAAGAGCGGGAAAGGAGGAGAGAGAGACGCCGAGATTGACCCAGGATGACAGGAAGAAGGAGAGAGATTTATTACAGAGCAGACACTCGTTTCACCGATTTTCGCGCAAGAGAATCGAGCCGATCCACCCCTTTGGATAGTCGATTGGAAAGGACGGGTTGTAAAGTTGATATTGTTCTCGGCCAGGGTCCGGAGGGTTGCGCTCGAAGCTAAATTACAATCGATCTCTCGCTAGATGCACCTACTGGTTACCCTTTGACTTTCTGGGTCAGCGTGTCGTTCACGTGCATAAGGACATAGGAAAATGCATTAAGTTTTATGAAAAACGGCGAAGGACCTGTCATCAGTCATTTTCAGACACTATTCAGCTACTTTCATATTTAATTTATTTTAATAAGGACGGCCTTTATAGCTTTTATTAAATTGGGGTTCAAACTATCCTCATTAGTTAAAGATACTATTAATGCTATGTTTCTTAAACAGCGAACTTGAATAAAACTGTTGATATTTTATCGTCCTCGACGTTTCTCCTGTGTTGAAGAAACAAACCCGAGTCTTTCTATTGGCGGTTGGTAGCTTTGACGCCTAAGCAACATGTATATTAAGTTAGTATAAATACATTATGACGTTGAATTGAAATGACTTAAATTGATGATTAGACGTTAAATAGGATTTTTAATTTGGATTTTAATCTAATTTAAATGTTTTAAATTTTGCATTATGACATTGCCATATTAAAGTTTTCGATATTGCATCATTTATTTCTCATTTTGTATCATGTTCAACAAGTTTGCGATTTAACATTTAAAATTAAATGCATAGTCACGCTAGCTTAACGTTACGCTGGTAGGACTATACATGAAATAATGCAAAACTCTCATTTTTCAACATTGCATAATTTAGTGCTAATTTTGTACCATACTCAACAATTTGAGGATTTTTACTTTTTTGAAAAACGAGTAGTCGCTTCAGAATAAGTTAAATACTGATAAAGAGCACTTATCAATAACTTGAAGGACATAGAAATTACATATCAGAAAATAATGCAATATATTAAAATTTTGAAAAACATACAATGTTTTTATTTAATTTTACGTATTTTGTTGTTTAAAAGTTACATTTTAGTGTTAAATAATGATTTTAACAATAATATAGTATATAAACTGAAATAAGTTCTTCAAATATTTATATACCGATTACTCTCTCAGTCTGAAAAAGCCTCAAAACTATGCCCGGATACTATTTCTACTTAAATCATTTAAGTAGCAGTGCTATAGTTTGTCACACTGAAAAATTCACGATTATTACATATTTTTTATTTCACTAGAGTGAAATCAGCCACTTATAAAAAATAAAATGAAACATCTTGTACAAAAACGGAACTTTCAGAAAGTGTTCAGATATTTCTTAAAGTGAGTTCCGTTTGAACAAAAATTCTTTTCGGCCCTTAAGTTTTATTTGATGATAAAATGTACGTTGAATTTGTCATTTTTGTACATCATTAAAGCCTCGAATCGAAGACATTTACCTGAGATTTTGTAATACACTAAAAAAGTTTTTATGTTTTTGGGGAGCTATAAGGGAACACAAAACTTTGAAGTATTTCATTTTCGAATCAAGTGCATAATTTATATGTTAGGATAGTTTTTCAATAATATGGGTTGGTGTTTGAAAATTCTTGTTCATTTAACTTGAGGGCATTATTTGAGAATTAATTTATTCTACATTGACAAATGCAATTTTTTTACAGTATTCCATGTGTTTTACGATTTTGAAAAGCTACATTAACGTTACGCCAGCGCGACGAGACGCCGAAGAGTTAGATTAGCTTACCTGTAAAAAGGCATGTGTGGTGTAAGTGCTTTAATTGAGATGCAACGTCTTAGAACTGAATGGTATAATACTGGAATATAGTAAAACAGAAAAAGTATATGTACAGCAGTGGTACTAAAGTATTAATAATTATTATAGAAAAATAATAAAATAATATGTAAAATTATTTATTATATCTACTGCATATATGTGTAAATTATTTAAATAATTTGTGAACTTATATATATTAAAATAAAAATTTTGTAAATGAATAAAACTATATAGTAGAAAATAAAATAACATTTTTTTAAAGGCTTTTATTTAATACTTACCACATTTAAAACGTAATTTTTTATTACATATGAACTCATGAACACACTTTTTATAAATGAATACCATGTATTAAATCTAAAAATAATAACAACTGACAGTAATTTAAAAGCGTGGAGCACCTTTAGTAATGAATTATTGTTGGGCCTTAGGATTTTAAATTACTGGCAGTTGTTATTATTTTTAGATTTAATACATTTTATTCATTTAGAAATTTTTTTTCATGAGTTCATGTGTGTTAAAAAATTATTTTTTACTTTTTAGTACGTTTTAAATGCAGCAAGCATTAAGTAAAAGCGTTCAAATTTGATGTTATACATAACACCAAATTTATCAAGACACTCAACTCCCATTTGAGTTTGCCGTTTGATTAAATAATGATATCTTCTTAAAATTTTTAATTAAAATATAATCATGAACATGAATTCAATCCACTCTTACGACATGTTTCTGTCAATAAAACCCTATTTCCAATTACATTCTGAGTAGAAAAAAAAAAGTAAAAGAAACGGTGAAAAGTAGTTTGCATCGTTCATTATAATTGGTGTGTCTTTAATTCTGATCATTTCGTGAAATCTGGGCTTTCTTATTAATATTTTTTTGATTTATTGTTCATTTAAGTATAAGTATAGTTATAAAGAAATGAGACTTTCACAAAAATTGACTGATTATCTTCTAAGATCTTTATTGAATGATATCAAAATATCTGAAAATAATAATCCAGTAACCCGCTAAATACTCACTTACTTATAACATGTACACCTAGTACTACAAGTTATATTTTTTAAGTTTTTTCATTCGCTACTGCCAGTAAGTTTTGTTACATCGGTTATGACCGTTGGAAAATTCATGCTTCACTTCAAAAACAGTATATCTATATCTACGTAGAAACTAAATCTACGACTTTGTAAGGAATCATTTAAAAGGTTAGAATGAAGATTATATTGTAACTATTTGCCACATCTAACAAAGTTACCTAAAAATTTGGCAAAATTATAAAGTCAGGAATAAAGCCTACCCTTTTAAATCTCAGTCAATAGGAGCACGATTAAATAGTATGTAATTGCTGAGTATTTGTAAAAAATATTTGCTTGTGCAGTATACATTTTTGGGAAGCCAAAAGCTAGAGAGTCGTCGTTAGTCTTCATTTGCTATGAGAACCACGGTGAGATTCCTTTATATAATTTGATGGAAATGGACGTTGCACCTTATAATAAATGCAAGTTAACGACGACTCTCGAACAGTTTTCTTCATATATATATATATATATATATATATATATATATATTTTTTTAAGAATTAATATTAGTTATGAATCTTCAGCAATTACATCATATTTGAACGTGTTCTTTTTTATATTAGAAAAATTGGATTCACTCTTGATGTTATGATTTTTAGGAACACTTCTAAATTTTGTATAAAGTTAAGCTCAAAATTTCAAAATGTTCATTTTACTAAAAAAAACTTTTAAGTCTGAAGCTTAATATTTTCTAACTTGTTTATTGAAATAATTTTAACGTAGGTGGATTCGAAGCTAAATTTTTTTTAGCCTTTCAAATTACTCTACTTAAAAAGTATTTAGATTCAGCTTCGGCGCAGATATTCGTCTTTGAAGTTAAATATGACTTTTTAAACTATCATGGGCAATGTACGGATACTTTCTGTCGGTAGTGTAATATCAAAATTATTTCAAATTTAATTTCAATAACCTTCTTAATTTCCAAAATGTTAGATTAGTTATTATGTTACAGATACTTCCCGAGTTATTAATTCTTTAAGCACATTACTGAGTCAGGAAGGGGCGGCGAAACAGGTGTTGTAGGGGTTGAGCTCACAACACCTCGGCATTTAGGTGGTGTTGAAAACAACACCTC